>CAUYUJ010008247.1:423871-506035 GCA_963575745.1 Prorocentrum cordatum | reverse complement strand
GGCCTCCGGCACCGTTTCCGGACGGATCCGCTGGATCCGCTGGATCCGCTGGATCCGGTGACGAATCCCAAACCGGCGCCCTCGCCTGAGACATCCTCACAAAACGGGCCCCGGGGGGATGCCCAGAGGAGCCCAGACCCAGAGGCTCAAACAGTGTATAATAATGCACTGAATCATCATAATCCATTCGCTGTTTAAGCTTTCCTTTGGATATACACTTCAAAAATAAACGAATCATGTATTTTTCACATTGAGTTCAATGATTTGGATGGATTATAATCCACGTCTAAGTTGATTTTCAATTGCTAGCGTGGATTTCGACAAAATCCATATATATTATATCAATATGTATGAATTCGTACAATCATACGTCCGTACATCCATACATCCCTACGTTCGTTCGTTCATTCATTCATACATACATACATAGGTACATTCATTCATTCATTCATACATACATACATTCATTCATACATTCGTTCAGAGCACAACACAGCACAGCAGAGCACCGCACAGCACCGCACTTCGTGGCACTGCGCTGCATCGCACTGCACTGCACTGCACGGCACAGCACAACAGAGCACCCCAAGAGTTCCCATCAGGTCGTGCAAATCGCGAAGCGATCCACATATGACCTCGGACGGCACATTCATTTTTGCACTCAGCAGTACTTGTCGTATACCAAGTGCAGCCACTTGAAAAGCACGGAGAAGGTGAGCGTTGAAGCGTGCACGCTATGGCACACCTCGAGAATTAGCCGCACCAAATCTTCATCGCTGTAGCACCACCAATGTCGGGGGTTCCCCCACTCAGGCGCTTGCCACTGTGTGAGGTGAAGCCACAGGTGCAGCTTTGGTGACACTTTCCAAAGCCTGTGACCCAAATTGTATGCATGCCTAGAAAGGTGGCAGTATAAGTCTGCCACACGTTGGCCTAAGCGCGGAAGCTCTTCTTTCGCCTGGCCAGATAGAAACATTGACTCAGAGTAGATTAAATCATAGAATCTTACCAACCCGCGGCAGAGGTGTAACATGCACTGGTCTTCGACTGAATCGTTCATAAAAGTTTCAACAATGTGAAGAGCATAGGGTGCCAAACTTCGGACTGCCGCTGCCTGACCTTTCAACTTCGGCCAGGCTTTTGACGTCCTGAGGCGGTCCTGGGTTATCTTTCCCTTGAGCCTATTCTCACATTTTGTGGCGTTGTACCACTTCGTGAGATGATCATTGAGTAGCTCGAGCTTTTCCTTATAGTTCATTCCACCAAAACATCCTCTCACGAGGGCAAAGATGAATATCACGTTCCCTATAATGTGCGCCGCAACGCCCTGGTCAACAGCGTGTAATATGTCGATTGTGAGACAACCGAGTCTAACACCGACTACCATGCTAAGTAACACTGGGACGCTCAAGCCACGATGAACCAAGTGATCGATGTATGCCTCATGGGTCCAGCGACTTGCCCTCCATGGGGCATGAGCAGAAAAGTCGTTGAATCCGAACGCATCTCCACATCCAGTTGCCTTGCACATCCAGCACATTGCATCCAAGCAATTCCATTGGGGTACACCAAGAGCTTCCACGAAGAATTGCCAATCCCCCCGAAGCTGAGTAAGCACTCCACGATAACCGCCCGCCAAGTATCCATGCTGTGCTTCCAATGGTCTGTCGAGCCAATCTGCATTAGGGTGGCAACCAGTGAGCACCACGTTCAAACTCCAAGCCAACGGCTTCAGAACATCTTGCAATGTTGTTGGTGTCATGTCCGCCTTCCTAAGCACAGTGTATACAAAGCGTTTGTTGATCGTGCTCCCTTCGGCGAGCAGCGAGTTCCACGAGATCACAAAGACGCTGTCATGCTTTGAGTATGCGCCAGCGTCGGCGTGAAAGCCGAGTGGTATCGACACATCCCAAAGTTTCTCCTCCAGCACGGGGTGAGAACGAACAAAAACACTGTCTGCAATTGATCTCCAATATTGTGCGCGACTTCCCTTAGGACCAGTGAAATACTTTTTGAATCCAGCCCTCCTGTGATTGAAATACGCGGAGAAGAATTGATGCGGTAGCAACACGGGATGCGGAGTCTTAGGTCCAAGCTTGGTGCCCAGCTCTATCCAAGTAAATTCTGGAGCTCCAGATGGTAAGCCAAACGCATGAAGTAGCCCTCGGAACAGATTTTGCGAGTGTTTGCCATGAGCGCCCATTTTCTCCAAATTCTCTAGACCAGCGGCCCCACCTTTTGAAGCAGACATCGCATGCCGCTGAACTTGTTTGGAGGTTATTCGCCCTCTAGCCCAATCTTCCTTTAGGTCTTGGATGAAGTCGGCGCTCGGGTTTTCTGCCGGACCTTGCCCTTCGACGGCTGCTGCCACCCTGTTGCGAACGCCCCCGCAGCACCTGGCACGTTTGGGGGCTGGCTCTTCTGAGACGCGTCTCGGGCCACCATGTTCAAGGAGCTGCCTGACACCAACTGCACCACAACAACCAATCAACGCATACAAACATAGACGAGTACGATATGGAACCATGTCTCATGTCTCAATGGAGGGGTTGCCCTCGAGGAGGCTGGATAGCCAGAGCCAAAACGGCTACGGACACACGCTCGCACGCACGCACGCACGCACGCACACACACACATTGACAGGCTCTAGGGTATCGCTATGCTTAAATCGCTTTTGGTATCGCTATTGATTTGAATTCGTTTGTTTTGTATGGTCCATGGTGTCGCTATTCATATGGCTCTATGGTTTATGTTAGGCTCTATGGTGGTATTATTAGGCTCCCTTGTATATGATTTTATCTGACACGCTCTATGGTTTAATCGCTATTGCTTTGCTTCCGCTTATCTTGCGCTACCATGGTCATGGTAATGGCGATGGTGTGTTTTTCGGTTTTAGTCTAGATTTTTTCTCCGATCTATATTGCCTGTCAGGCTCGATTGTAAGCGGTCCAAGCTTACTCCCAGAGTCGTGCTGCCCTCCCTCAAGCAGCACCTGCGAGACTCTACCCAAGTAGGCTTCGATTGTAGTTCGCATGCCAGGCCAAGGTGCCAAGTCACCTGACCTTGCGCTTAGGCTTCTTGTCTCTCAGGCCGAGGCGGTGGGCCCACTGCTTCAACTTGGTGTCGGTCTCCTTGATGCCATCACTGGTCGTGATCAGGTTGAGGATAGCCTTATGCTCGAACTCCTCAGTGAGCAGGCGCTGCATCAATTTGGTGAACTTGGATACGCTCGCGAGGTGCTTCTCGTAGTCGGCAATCACCATCTCCTGGTACTTCTCCTGCTCGCTCTTCTTGGCCTCGGCAATCACCTTCTTGGCGTCGATCTCCATGTCCTGAGCATCCTTCAAGATAGTCTCCTTCTTCTCCAGGAACGCGTTGATCGTTTTCTGCAGCTTGTCAATCTCGCTCTCTGGCTCCTGCTTGATTTGGACGTCACCTGAAGAAGAGCCCGCCGCAGAAATGGAATTCATCGACTGCAAGTGCTGGAAGTCATCTTCCGTGGCCTCGCCCTCTGCGGTGACGGTCCTGCCAGTGCTCTCGACTTCAGCCAGGCGCTTCCACGAGATGGGTACCAACCATTCCTTCATGTGATCCTCCACGCTCCCAGTGTGCGAGCAAGCCTGCCATTTGATCTTCCCACTATCACGCAAGCCCTTCGCCTTCTGCGGCCCCATCTCCTGGTCCATCTTCTCTGCGCTCCACTCGTAGAAGTCCTTCATCTTCTGAGTGGTGTCGATCTGGCTGTACTGGCTCGTCGACTTCTTGGTGACGTCCTTCTCCCTGAGCTGGTGCACGATGAAGAAGTGGAGGTAGGCCTGCCTGTCCGACTCCGCTTTGTGGTCGGGGTTGTTCTTGAGGAAGTGCGCCATGCAAGTGAGCTTGGACCGCCTCTGCGAAGAGTTGCAGCCAGCCAATATTTTCTTCGCGGCTTCGAGCTCCTCGGGTGTCGGTTGCACCTCGCTCAGCCTTGCCGCTGACATTTTCGGCGGCATTGCTATCCGGCTGGCGCTGGTCGGGATCCCGGGCCCGCGTGGACAGGTTACCACGCGTATCAAGGATTGCCAAGCGTGCTTGAGCCGAACTGGCTAAGGATGGATGTAGGCAGGTTCACTTACGACAGTATACCAGTGTAGTAGGGCTCATAGGGCTCATAGGGCTCATAGGGCTCATAGGGCTCATAGGGCTCATAGGGCTCATAGGGCTCATAGGGCTCATAGGGCCCATAGGGCTCATAGGGCTCACAGGGCTCATAGGGCTCATAGGGCACATAGGGCTCATAGGGCTCATAGGGCTCATAGGGCCCATAGGGCTCATAGGGCTCATAGGGCTCATAATTAGGGCTCATAGGGCTCATAGGGCTCATAGGGCTTCTAGGGGGAGGCGATGCAGACCTGATGTTTGCAGGAAGAGTCGGTTCACACTGACATCTATAGAAGCTCGAGGGATCCCTCTGCGTTCACAGTGTGTGCAAGCTAGAAGACAAGCGACGTCAAATGTCAAATATGGCGTCAAATGTCAAACATGCATATTTGACATTTTCATGTTAGCTTCAAAAGGCAAACGTCAAACATGCATGTTTGACATTTGACGCCATATTTGACATCTGTTGGTTCTGCTGGGCATACTCCCGATCACTCGGCGACCTGGGCCGACTAGCAGGGATCCTCACTCGACCGAAGTACGTGCTGCCTTACACGGCGGCTCCTCAGATTCACTCCTGATGTTCTCCACGATCCTGGCGTACTTCCTGTTCATGTCGTCCCACAGGTCGAGCGTCTGGTCCATGTAGGGCTGCACCTCTGCCGCGAGCTGCGCGTGAGAGGTCTGGCGGCGACTGGTAACGTCCTCCAAGAAAGACAAGTTCATGACGATTCGATCCAGTGCCTCCTCGATCTCGCTTTTGATTTCCACGGTGTATGCGCTCTCGGGGATCAGTGTGATCCACGGCCCCAGGTCGCGGATGATCTCGTTGTGCTTCTCGATGGCCTGAATGAGTACAAGATGAGCTCCAGCCTCGCGGGCCTCATTGTCATTGCCTTGGCTGTCCTCCACCAACACAGTACCTGCTTCGGGTTTAGACGCTGGAGCGCCGTCGAAGCGATACGCCT
Source organism: Prorocentrum cordatum (assembly GCA_963575745.1). Lineage (NCBI taxonomy): Eukaryota > Dinophyceae > Prorocentrales > Prorocentraceae > Prorocentrum > Prorocentrum cordatum. Next base: position 500,927 of record CAUYUJ010008247.1, on the reverse strand, counting down.
TCCCCGTGAATGGCTGGAACTCTCGGCATTGGCCTCGCTGTGGCTCCATGCTGGAACCGAACAGGACCGCAAGTGGCGACGCACGCTAGAGCAGACTGTGCCCAAACAGCTATGGGACAATAGCGCCGATCAATGATGAACAGGAGTGTTTCGCTTGAGTTCTGCTGCTGGCTGCTTTTTTTTTATGCGCTCGAGCTCGTGGCTCACAGGAGAACGATTAGTTGTTGGCTCAAGTCCGTCTTGCTAACGTACCAGGGTTTCCAAACGACACGCGCGCAAACCTACCAGGGTTCCAAACATAGACATTCAAACATACCAGGGTTTCCAAGAAAAAGGGACATGCTAACGCACCAGGGTTTCCAAGCTCATAGGGCGCATAGGGCTCATAGGCCTCATGGGGCTCATAGGGCTCATAGGGCTCATAGGGCTCATAGGGCTCATAGGGCTCATAGGGCTCACAGGGCTCATAGGGCTCATAGGGCTCATAGGGCTCATGAGGCTCATAGGGCTCATAGGGCTCATAGGGCTCATAGGGCGCATAGGGCTCATAGGGCTCATAGGGCTCATAGGGCTCATAGGGCTCATAGGGCTCATAGGGCTCATAGGGCTCATAGGGCTCATAGGGCTCATAGGGCTCATAGGGCTCATAGGGCTCATAGGTAGGAAGAGGCCAGCAATTCTCCAGTCGAATTTCGGCCACTCAAGGGCTTCGCGATGAGAGCCGTCCGTTGTTCAAATGTGGTCCGCCAATATGGCGGCAGGACGGAAAATGATTGGAAAAAACCATCACTTTAAGCCAAAAACAGCAGAGCAAAAAACTGCGCCAAAACTGCACATTTGTTGTCACGTCGGCTTGGGCGAAAAAGCATGGTTTTTGCTATGCGAAATCAATATGCAAGCAAACCGATGGGCACCACACTTGAACAACGGAGTGTTGCCGATTGTCTCTGTTGCCTCGTCGGAAACCCGAGACTGTCACACCCCTTGCACGTCGGCTCATAGGGCTCATAGGGCTCATAGGGCTCATAGGGCTCATAGGGCTCATAGGGCTCAAAGGGCTCATTGGGCTCATAGGGCTCATAGGGCTCATAGGGCTCATAGGGCTCATAGGGCTCATAGGGCTCATAGGGCTCATAGGGCTCATAGGGCTCATAGGGCTCATAGGGCTCATAGGGCTCATAGGGCTCATAGGGCTCATAGGGCTCATAGGGCTCATAGGGCTCATAGGGCTCATAGGGCTCATAGGGCTCATAGGGCTCATAGGGCTCATAGGGCTCATAGGGCTCATAGGGCTCATAGGGCTCATAGGGCTCATAGGGCTCATAGGGCTCATGGGGCTCATGGGGCTCATAGGGCTCATAGGGCTCATAGGGCTCATGGGGATCATAGGGCTCATGCACGTGCGCACACGTGCATGCGCGCATGCGTGAATGCATACATACACACATACATGCATGCGCTCCGACGTACATATTTACATGCATACATACGTGCATACGTTACGTATATACATACCCGCGCGCACGCATACACAACGCACAGCACGGCACGGCACGGCTGAGCACAATAGTGTACATGTCGTGTTGTTTTTAATGTACACGTGGTGATGCACGCGCTCCAAGGGTCAACCACGTAGGCCAAGTTCAAATGTCGATGAATGCGCACTCTTTTGATTTTTGGCGAGCTGCCCACCCCGAACGCGCAGCCTGGATCCACGTCAGGCCCTCGGCCTTTGCAGCCCGAGGCTGCCTGCATGCGCCCACCGGGATCAGGGCGACTTGAATCCTCCTCCTCCTCCGCCTCCTCCTCCTCCTCCGCGAGGGGGGCTATTTGTAAACGCGCTATTTGGTTCTATGGTTTAGCAGTTTGCTTTTCGAAACGTGTTTCTCGGAACAAAATCCAGGAGGCGTGGCTTCGCATTTAGCCCTAAACTCAGACACGCAAAATGGCACGTTCGAGTTTTAAGTTGCCCTCCATTGTTTAGGCTTCAGGCCGATACCTCGAAATAACATGTTTCTGTTGAAATTCGAAGCTGCCCCGAAAAGGCAAACTGCTAAACCATAGAACCAACTAACGTGTTTACAAATCCGAATCCTCCCTCCCCCATTGCTTCCTAGTCGCCCCTGCTCACTTGGCCTTGGCCTGCTCCATCTCGTCCTTCCACTGCTTGACGGCCGCAGCAGCAGCCTCAGAACGAAGACGCTTGCGGCCCTCCAAAGTCGAGCCCTTCTTTTTCTGCACCTTGTCCTCCGAGTGCCAAGCCCTCGCGCGCACGCGCTTGCACACTGTGGCGTGCGGGTCTGCAAGGCCGACGTACTCAGAAACCCACGGGAACTTCTCGGGGGCCCTCTCGGGGGCCTTCTCGGGGGCCTTCTCCTGGCCATTCTCCTTCTCGGGGGCCTTCTCGGTTGCCTTCTCCTGGCCGATCTCCTTCTCGGGGGCCTTCTCGGTGGCCTTCTCATGGCCATTCTCTGGTTGTTTTGATGTCTTGCGTCTTTTTGCTTGGTTCATCGCCGCGTACTCCTTCGCAGTCGGCGCCGGCCCCGCGTCCACCTTCTTGAGAAGATCGCCCAGCCCCTGAGGCTCGGTCGTCGCGGCCTGTTTCTTGAAAAGAGCGTTCTCCAAGGCATCGAAATCAACGTCGGACCCGACCTTTAGAGATGGAAGTTCTGGCTCGTCGTCTGTGCTACTGATTTCCACCATTGGTACTGGCTTCTTGTTGATAGGGACCTCGAGGCACTCATCATCAGACAAATTGTCCAGCTCGGCCAAGGGGTTCGCTTCACCTTTAGTTTTCGCATTCACGACGATCTTGTCCATGAGGACGCCCAAGCAAGCAAAACGAAGAGGCGGCGATCCATGATTGCGCTTCAGGTCCGCAAGCGACATCAGCATAATCCTCAAGTGAAGAACCGCTTTCGTAGACTCAATATGTGACCACATCAACTTATTGTCTGAAAGCCACTCCTTGAAAGACTGCCACATTGATTTCTGGTGTGGTATTTTTCCAGAAGTTGCGTCCAATATGTCCGATAAGATTTTTATGTATTTATTCACCGTGTCCCAATTCCTCGTGTAGCCAGCTTTCGACACGCTTTTCAACATAAACAAAGTCTTTGGCGAACAGTCCGCGAGCACGATACTGGTGGAGAAAATGTTTTTCATTTCTGCCGTCGGAACATCAAACCCTGTCGTCTTGCCCTTCCCCATGTCCCAACAAGCCAGATGAATCAGGCGCCCTGGGCTGCAAAAAGTGCTTGGGCCAAAATGGACAACGGAGCGGGATTGGGAACGACCTGGATAATAAGGATGCTCGCTAAGGATGCAAGGGCCTTGGAAGGCCATGTGGACGGTTTTCGAAGACGCAAAACCTTAGGCCGCAAAGCAAAACGTAAGGATGCAAGGGCGCCCTTGGAGAAGTTGCTCATCCTTACTGTGCGGGCTGACTGTATGTGTTGTGCTGACACATCGTGTGTAGTATGTGTTGACACATATGTAAGTATAGTTGACACATCGTGCGTAGTATGTGTCATGTTTTCACATCTGTGAGTATAGTTGACACATCGTGTGTAGTATGCATACCATGTATGATGTTTTACGTGACGGTATACCTAGTATGTACTTATTGTGCGTGCCACACAAGTGGATTTAATAAGATCCACTCGCACAAGTGGATTACATACTTCATGTGGGGATATTGATCCACGCGTGGATCTTTATCCACTTGGATGAGCCTTCGGGGAGCGGCCTCCGGCACCGTTTCCGGACGGATCCGCGCTGGATCCGCTGGATCCGCTGGATCCGGTGACGAATCCCAAACCGGCGCCCTCGCCTGAGACATCCTCACAAAACGGGCCCCAGGGGGGGATGCCCAGAGGAGCCCAGAACGGCCTCCGGCACCGTTTCCGGACGGATCCGCTGGATCCGCTGGATCCGACGAATCCCAAACCGGCGCCCTCGCCTGAGACATCCTCACAAAACGGGCCCCGGGGGGGATGCCCAGAGGAGCCCAGAGCGGCCTCCGGCACCGTTTCCGGACGGATCCGCTGGATCCGCTGGATCCGCTGACGATCCCAAACCGGCGCCCTCCCCTGAACATCCGCCACGAAAACGGGCCCCGAGACATCCTCACAAAACGGGCCCCGGGGGGGATGCCCAGAGGAGCCCAGAGCGGCCTCCGGCACCGTTTCCGGACGGATCCGCTGGATCCGCTGGATCCGGTGACGAATCCCAAACCGGCGCCCTCGCCTGAGACATCCTCACAAAACGGGCCCCGGGGGGGATGCCCAGAGGAGCCCAGAGCGGCCTCCGGCACCGTTTCCGGACGGATCCGCTGGATCCGCTGGATCCGGTGACGAATCCCAAACCGGCGCCCTCGCCTGAGACATCCTCACAAAACGGGCCCCGGGGGGGATGCCCAGAGGAGCCCAGAGCGGCCTCCGGCACCGTTTCCGGACGGATCCGCTGGATCCGCTGGATCCGGTGACGAATCCCAAACCGGCGCCCTCGCCTGAGACATCCTCACAAAACGGGCCCCGGGGGGGATGCCCAGAGGAGCCCAGAGCGGCCTCCGGCACCGTTTCCGGACGGATCCGCTGGATCCGCTGGATCCGGTGACGAATCCCAAACCGGCGCCCTCGCCTGAGACATCCTCACAAAACGGGCCCCGGGGGGGATGCCCAGAGGAGCCCAGAGCGGCCTCCGGCACCGTTTCCGGACGGATCCGCTGGATCCGCTGGATCCGCTGGATCCGGTGACGAATCCCAAACCGGCGCCCTCGCCTGAGACATCCTCACAAAACGGCCCCGGGGGGGATGCCCAGAGGAGCCCAGAGCGGCCTCCGGCACCGTTTCCGGACGGATCCGATCCGCTGGATCCGCTGGATCCGGTGACGAATCCCAAACCGGCGCCCTCGCCTGAGACATCCTCACAAAACGGGCCCCGGGGGGGATGCCCAGAGGAGCCCAGAGCGGCCTCCGGCACCGTTTCCGGACGGATCCGCTGGATCCGCTGGATCCGGTGACGAATCCCAAACCGGCGCCCTCGCCTGAGACATCCTCACAAAACGGGCCCCGGGGGGGATGCCCAGAGGAGCCCAGAGCGGCCTCCGGCACCGTTTCCGGACGGATCCGCTGGATCCGCTGGATCCGGTGACGAATCCCAAACCGGCGCCCTCGCCTGAGACATCCTCACAAAACGGGCCCCGGGGGGGATGCCCAGAGGAGCCCAGAGCGGCCTCCGGCACCGTTTCCGGACGGATCCGCTGGATCCGCTGGATCCGGTGACGAATCCCAAACCGGCGCCCTCGCCTGAGACATCCTCACAAAACGGGCCCCGGGGGGGATGCCCAGAGGAGCCCAGAGCGGCCTCCGGCACCGTTTCCGGACGGATCCGCTGGATCCGCTGGATCCGGTGACGAATCCCAAACCGCGCCCTCGCCTGAGACATCCTCACAAAACGGGCCCCGGGGGGGATGCCCAGAGGAGCCCAGAGCGGCCTCCGGCACCGTTTCCGGACGGATCCCAGACTCTCATTTTCTCTTCTTTTTTAAACATGTCTAAAAATTAGAGATGGGTCTCTAAAATTTAGAGATCTCTAAAATTGGGAGGTTGTTCAGGTTTGATCATGTTTGTTTTCGCTCAGATAAGGAATAAGGTTTGCTCATGTTTGTTTTCGCTCAATGGCAATATCATATCCAACGTGTTGCGCGTCTACGCATTTAAATACGCGCGTGAATGTGTCAAGCGTGTATAGGCACATCTATGTATATGCATACACATATGATTTGGTAGAATATTCTAAACGTACCATATCTTACCTAGCCTATCAAAAAATATGCATCTTGTCTTACCATATGACTATATATATATATATGTGTCATGTGTTCTTTTCTTTATCTTATGTATATTATTAGATCTTATCATATCTCATTTTATTGTTTATGTTATGGAACATATCGTATCTTCTTACTTCGCATCTTATTTCATCTTACAGAATCGAATATTATATTATACGTATGATCGACTCTATCTTGCATTATTTGATCCCATATCATCGTTTCTTATTTACCTTATATGATATACACTATCCTGCCTTATTCTATATATAAGCTTATCGTATACCATGTTATCTCATCAATTTTTCTAATCTGGTCTTATGCATTATATCTTTCTTATCGAATCTTATTTAATCGCTTCGCTCATTCCGCCGGCCCATATTGTCGCACCGTTGTGGGTTAGCCGAGTTTTGGGGCCTCTTGGGGGCCGTTTTGGGGCCTCGTGGGGCCTCTTTGGGGCCTCTTGGGCGCCTCTTGGGGCGTCTTGGGGGCCTCTTGGGGGCCTCTTGGGGCCTTTTTGGGGCCTCCTGGGCGCCTTCTGGGGCGGAGGGCTCGATTTTTCAGTTCTCGGTTCCCCTCTTGAGCCCCTCTTGGGCCCGTCTTGGGACTCTTTGTTTTTTTTCTCGCGCGCTCCCAAGCCGAACGCCGTATTCAAGCGACCGCCCTCCGCGCTAGATCTCGACGTCCATCTTGAGCCTGCGGCGCAGCATGCGCTTGTCCCTCCCACCAGCGCGAAGCCAACGATCATAAGCGACCTGCTCGACGTCTTCTGGGTCGGTCGACTCTTTCAGCTTCTTGATGCGCTCTGCCTTGCGCTTGCCGCCGCTCTTTTTCTTTTTTGTCTGCTGCACTGCGCTGCTGCTGGGCTTGTGGTCGTCGTGCTCGATGTGCTGCGCGCTGCCGTTGGAGTTGTGGTCGACGTGCTCGATGTGCTGCGCGTTGCCGCTGGACTTCTGTTCGACGTGCAGGATGTGCTGCGCGCTGCTGCTAGAAGTATTCATGAGCTCCCTGCCTTGCCTCAATATCCGATTACCTTGTTCAAGCAACAATGATACTTGAGCTTTCCTCGCCATGCGTTGGATCATCTCGCGCTTTGAAGCTACATCATTTGTCTTGAGAAATTTGTGGCGGACCTCTATGGGAGAAAGCATGACTACACTGAAGCTCGAGCCTTAATGGTTACGGAAGCCAGGCAAATACGTGCATGCATTTATACATGTGCGTGTGGGGAATAAGATAAGATAGACCAGATACAACAAGTTACATTAAAATGATATACGGTATGATAGGATCATATAAGATAATATCACAAAGATGCGATAAAGTCACGCCAAGATGGGTCAAGATGATATAACATACGATTGATAAGAACTCATAGTGTAGATGTGCTTCACAGTCGTGCTGCGCACCATCCTGCTGGGGGCTCCCTGGCTAGGCTCCAAGAGGGGCCCAGAAAAGTGTTGCGAAATTGACGGGGGACCAGAAGGCGGGAAGCCCTGATATGTGTATGTGCGTTATTGTTATATATATATATATATATATATATATATTTAAAGCCACCAAATCCCAAAGCGTCAGACCAGCAGCAGGGGAAGATGGGTCGGGGGTCCAGGAACCCAAAAAGGGGCCCAAAAACGGTCCCCAGAAAAATCCAGAAAAATCTGGGGACCCTTCTGGGGCTTATTTTTGGGGGTATCTCGCCTCTCCATCCTCCTTCCCCCCACCGACCAAACTCTCTGGGCGTTAGTGTTATATGTTTTTGTTGTTCGGTCCGCGGGTCTGGGAGTGGCTCTGGAGTTCGAGCGCGCTAGCCTGCTGAGCACAATGCCACCAGGCGTTCTAGTGCTGCGTCCTTCGTCGCTGGCAGCGTCTTGGCCTCAATCTCGTCCTTGATGATGCGCATGAATTCGTCGAACTTCTCCGAGCGGCTTGCCCTGCAGCCTATGAGGTATTTTCCGTTCATCATGAGGTAAGCTTCTCGCTTCTCGATCGGCTTCGACCTCGTTACCTTGTGGATCTTCATCTCCTTGTTCGGCTCTGCGGCTGGCACCTCTGCGGCTGGAGGGGGTGCCGCCTCTGCGGCTGGCGCCTGCGGCGCTGCCTCTGCGGGGCTCTTGGTCTTGAGTCGTTTTCTGCTACTGGTTGCTCCGCTGTTCTGCTGACGGTGGGCCTTGGCCTTCTCTTTCTCTTGTTCTTTTTCAGCTTTGGACTGTTTCAGCGCCTGCTTCACCGCGCCTCTCTGCGCAGGGACGAACTCCTTCAACTGCTTCGCCGCTGCGGCCGTGTCGCTATCCTCGTCGTCGGGAGAGTCCGCGTTCACCACTGTCGGCACGTAGCAAGCAGGGCATCGACAGGTGACTGAGCAAACCTGCACACTCGACGATGACGTATCGCTTGGCCTCTCGACCAATGGCCTCTGCATCTGATCATCTTGCTGTTGCTGGACCTGTGGCGCCCTAACTGGTGCCGACTGGGGCCGCGGTCCTCCCGATCCAGAGGGAATGTGATCGATCATGTCCATGAGCTCCTTGACCTTAGGCTTCACGTACTGGGTCGTGCTTTTGCTGAGGTCGCGAACGTGCCTACATACTGTGCACACGCGGTTGCTGACGGCGTCGAGCCAGAGATCCACTCTTCCTCTGTACTCGTTCTTGCTGTGCTCCGTCATGATCCCATGCTCGTCCTGCAACCGTGACCAAGTCAACCTGACCGCTTGTTTTATTGGCAACCCTTTGGGGGCGACGCCCAACACTGGCTTGAGTATGGGATAATACTCCTCGAGGGCATCTCGATCAGCTGCCTGACTCCGCTTTCGTTTCCCATAGTGCAAGAAGTCGAAGTCGCAAGGCGGCTTCTTCAGTCTAGCCACAGGTGCCAGGGCTGCCACAAGTACATCTGGGTCAAAGCGGTCACACGTAGAGCCCTCTTGGCGACCTACCATAAGCGCGAACTCAACAGATCAGAACCATCGCTCCACAGCCGAGATGGCTACGGTCGGCAACAGCAAAGTTTATAGGCGTTGCTTTTCATCTGTATGTGGTGTAAAATGGTGTTTTCTTTATTGATTGTCTTGCTTTTCTTTATATGTTTCGTTTGTATTGTCATTTGTATGTTCTTTTTTCGTTTTATTGCGTTCGTGTTTATTGGTCACGCTTATCTAGTCAGCCCGAAGGCCGACCAGAATGCGAAGACCATTCTAGTCAGCCCGGAGGCCGACCAGAAGGCCGATACTTGGTCTGGTCGTCGCCCTCTCCAGGGGGGGGGGGAGATAATGAAATAAGGAACAAAATTCCCTGGGGGTTGGGAGCCCGAAGACAAACGGATTAGGCAAACGTCCAGCCTGCGTGCGACGGCCATCTTGGGATATCGTTGTTTGCCACCCTACGCGCAAACAAATGGAATACTGACGTCCTCCCCGATGGACTCAGCTGTCGGCCGTCTTGCTGGCCTCGGCGTCAGCGGTCTTGGGGGCCATCTGCTTCTCGACCGACGCCATGACGTTCAACTTCTTGTTGAGATTTTTCTTCACATCGTCGAGCTCCCTCGCAATGGACTCGCAATTAGAAAGGTCAGCCTGCGCGATCGGCTCATCTGAGGCCATTGCTGACTCCAAGAACTTCGTCAACTTCTTGTCGTGCGCCTGCATCTTCTTCCACATGGCCAACGATTCGCTGTAGAGCTCCGCGACGTACCTGAGGGAGGTGAACAAAGACACATGTTGCGGGCATGCCAAAGAAACAGTGCAAAATAAAAAGAAAGATATAACGTCAATGATGATCAAGACATTTCAAAGAGTTTTCAAGATTTTCAAAACTTTCAAAGATTTTCAAAGATTTTCAAAGATGTTCAAAGATTTTCAAAGATTTTCAAATATTTTCAAAGATTTTCAAAGATTTTGTCATCATAAATCATGTTGACAATCTTTGAAAATCTTTGAACATCTTTGAAAATCTCTGAACATCTCTGACACTCTTTGAAAATATATTCGTTGTTTGCTGTCGTGTCTTCCGATGGTTCCATAATTTCCACCACCACCGATGGTTCCACAATTTCTCTGCATGGCCCCACTTGGAACCCTTCCATCGGATGTACTTTCATCACATTGGGTCCAAAGGTACCTGTTGTCCTTGTACTTGCCCAGCCGCATCTTGATGCCGATTGAGGCGTTCTGGTGGGCGTTGTGGGTCTTGCGGATGACCGACATCGACTTCTTGTTATGTTCGTCCCTCTCTGGATCGTCGTCGTCCTCCTCTGGCGGAACAGCGTCGGTAGAGCGCGTCGCGCCTGTCTCTATAGACGTCAGCGTAGACTCCACCTCCGAAACTTTCTTGTATTCCAGCCTCTCGTGCTCTGGAAGGGACTTGGTGCTCTCAGCCTCCGCATCGAGCTTGCTGTGCGGCCTCGTGATGACCGTCTTCTGCTGGATCTGCACATTCACCAACGCTTCGCCGTCGAGGTCAGTGATCTGCTTCCAGCTCATCCACGTTCCCGTCTCGCTGTTGGTGTCGACCTTGGCCACCTTCTCGAACCTGCGAAAGTATTCGGACTCGAAGTTGCCTGCAATCACTTCCTCTACGAATTTCCTCTTCTCGGGATTGTTCATTTTCGAGAATTTGAGATGTTTATTGTAGAACTGGCGAGCTGCGGACGGTGCACTCTTGATTCTGTAGTTGAAGTCGTTCATCACTTTTGCCTTATTCTCCTCCCCCTCGACTCGCGAAGCCAAGCACTTCGACCCCTCGGCCTTCACTTTGGCGGCGGCAACCTTCTTTTGCACCATGGCCCGAACACAAACTGGCCTGTGCCCCCACAAAGGTTTGAGCCAAAATGGGCTATTTGTTCGACTGGCTGGTCTGGCTGGCCTGGTTGGTCTGTTTAGTGTGGTGTGTCTGCTTGGTCTGGTTGGTCTGGTTTGCTTGGCTGGTTAAGTTCACTGTGTATGTGTACTTGTATGTGTGTATGCGTATTCGTAAGTGTGCTGTTGTATGTAAATAAGATGCATGTGTGCAACATGTGTTCGCGCATACGTGCGTGTTTATGCGCAGGAAAACAAAAACAGTTCTAGATTGCACAACACTTGCAACACAAATGTACCTACATGGCATAGCCCACATGCGTAACGATCTCTACTAATCTGTGCGTATCTAAGAGTGCAAATATACACACGTGCACGAGAACATGCGAGCCCATCACATAATGTACAAGCTACATTGATCATATGTTCTATGCATGCGGACACATGCTCATGTTTATGTGTAATTATATTTGTACGCACATATATATATATATACACGTGCACTAAAGTACAACATGAATGTGCATGCATGTGGACCGTTGTCCGCACCACTGTTTGCAGCAGCCACGTTGGAGGGACCATTTTGAGACCATTATGTTTGCTATATAAAACATATGTGTGTATATATATATATATATATATATGTATGTTCCTGTTCACGTACACGAATATGCACACCAGAGCAATTTTGGCTGAATCAATCTGTGCTCAAACCACGTTGGCTCAAGGTTTTGCCTCGCGCCGCGTGGCTACGCAATATTTTGGCTCAAGCAAATTGGGATCAAGCCACCTGGAACGTTTAGGTCACCTCTAGTCAGCTGTATGGCCGACCAGACCGATTTGTTTTTTCCAACGGCGCTGAGGGCTGGGAGCAACATCTCCGATGTCGCAGGAAGTAGCAGTCGTCTGCTAGCGCGCGCCTGGGACCCAATCCAAAACCATTCCTGTGCAATACTTCTTAAGAACTGTTCTCCCGCTCACTTCATGATGGGGGCCCGACATGGAACATTTATATATGTTTGCAAATGTGCCCACCATACTCTCGTTAACGTAGCCTTGAACCCGTGCTGGGTTGATCAGCCGAGCTTGCCAAACGAGATGGGCGATCATGTAATGCAATTTCGGCCTTTGTTGCCATCTATAGTGCTCGCCGTTTCGCAGCGCCTCGACTGCCAGCCACTGATAATGAATCCCAAGGTTGAAGCAGCTTGTCTCTAGCCTCCTGATCTCTTCTATACCGTGAAAGAAGCCTGCTCCATAACAAACCTCATAAATAGCATCCAACGAAGCAACGACTTTCAACATATGTTTGTTCTGAGGCGTCGGGTTCAGCCGCACTGCTCGCTCCTGTAGATCCAGACAATACTTGACGCAAGACCTCGTGTTCGCAGCTTTCACAAGGGGCCCCTTCAAGTCTGGAAAATTATCACCACCACTGCAAATATTCTCCTGCTTCAACGGGGGTAAACGATTCCCTACACCCTCTATTGAATAATACCCCCTGATGTCGTCATTCAGAAAATCCAACCTCTCTTGCTTATTTGGCCCAGGGAGTGGCCCATCCCTGTTGCAGAGATGGGTCTCAAAGACGTTGCCGAGCACACTATTTGCAATTCCATGGTGGTCTGCCATGTGCATAAGATCTACTCTGTAACTGTAAATTGAAAACCACGCGTGGTCAACTAACGGGTGGTGAGGTTGTCGAAATCGCGCCTTGAATTGCACATTGTCTACTACGCTGCCGCGCCACAGGGCCCCTGCAGAGTTGTCGGTGTGCGGGCAAGCGCCATCACCTGCCAAGCAATAGCCACAGATTTCATTCGAGTTGTAATGGGCCATGCCTACTTCGTTGCACATGTATTCCAAATCGCTACCCAAAAAAAGCAAAATTCCGCCCCACCCATCAGCTGGCACAGGCGATGCGAGCCGCTCGAACGAATCCATAATTTGGCCCCACGAGCGATCTGGCAACTGTTCGGATAGCTTGTGTGCAGTCCCCATGATTATTCTGGTCTCGCGGTCGCTGCCTTTCCCGAGCAGCGAATAGAACACTCGAACAAATGCTGACTGAGATTTTCCAGTTACGCCTGCGTCGTCAAACATCATCAAAGGCAAATGTCTACCCAAATCTTGCGGTCGCCTGTCCTTCAGCCATGGGTGCAATTCCCACATTCTCTTCCCCTCGTCGCTGCTCCGAAATTGCCTCCACCATTTCGCAACGCCTTCTCTCGCCCCGAAATGTATTCCGAATTTCACATCATTTAAGCCCAGCAACCAATGGAAACCGTCATATGGAAGCACAACATCCCGAATTTTGCCTTCGAACCTTTGGAAAGGCGGAAAGCGATCCCGAGGCGTGATCGCCTCAACCATTCGTTCAGCGTTGGCCAAATTGCCGTTCAAACTAGCAAGTCGCTTGATGATGTCGTTCGGGGCATCTGTCTGAGCTCTGGACCTGGATATAGCCTTGCGCGCTACAGTTGCTGCTGTAATTTCGCCCCAAGCCCAATCACCAAGCCAATCTGTTACCTCTGGACAAAAACCTAATGGCCCACGATCAACAGCCCGCTCTCGCGAGCGAGATCTCGCAGCAAGTCGCTGCAGTAACCCAGGCATGTAGACATGCCATGTTACATGGAAACTACATTGAAGCCTGTGCCAAAATGGCTGCGAGTGTACGCGTGGAGCAGGCAGGTGAATATGTGGAACGAGAGCACTTTAAAACGTACGTCGGGCGAGCCCAAACCAAGAATGTAACAATACACTATGAAGTCTGGTCTGGTGAGTCGGCCAGACCGCAACCAACCAATCAATCAAACACGTTTGTCAGCCAGAGAACCGACCAAGCCGCACGTCTAGTTCAGCTGGGGTGCTGACCAGACTGCTTGCATAGAAGTCCGATTATATATATATATATATATATATACACAAAACCAAATCTGTTCATATATATACACATATATAGACACTTACATTTATATATATATATATCCATATATACATACATAGGCTTACACACATGCGCTTGTACATATGCGTACACATACCCATTTACGTATACGCATGCACATATACATACACGTACACGTATACGTACACATACACAGACAGATACACATACGCATACGTGCCTAAAATGCCACACATTCGTAGTATCCCCCACATAAGCATAAAACATTGCGCACTGGTCGATCAGGATTCTTGTGACATGTGTGTGTGTGTGCCATGGCAAGTTCACAACGGAACGCTATAGCTAACGCACCTCTTAATTTTAGCGCCATCTCTAATTTTTAGACATGTTTTTTTAAAAAAAAAAAGAGAAAATGAGAGTCTGGGATCCGCTGGATCCGCTGGATCCGGTGACGAATCCCAAACCGGCGCCCTCGCCTGAGACATCCTCACAAAACGGGCCCCGGGGGGGATGCCCATGAGGAGCCCAGAGCGGCCTCCGGCACCGTTTCCGGACGGATCCGCTGGATCCGCTGGATCCGGTGACGAATCCCAAACCGGCGCCCTCGCCTGAGACATCCTCACAAAACGGGCCCCGGGGGGGATGCCCAGAGGAGCCCAGAGCGGCCTCCGGCACCGTTTCCGGACGGACGACCTGACTGCATAACACGCCTGGATATGCCGACGGGGGCGAAGGAGGAGGAGGAGGAGGAGGAGGAGGAGGAGGAGGAGGAGGAGGAGGAGGAGGAGGAGGAGGAGGAGGAGGAGGAGGAGGAGGAGGGGGAGGGGGCAGGCGAGGGAGCCCCGGCCCTGGGGGAGGGGCCCTGAGGGAGCCCTGATGGGCTTCCGGCACCATGGAGAGGTCCTGTGGGGCGGCCGCCCCTTCTTCTCTCGGTCGTTTCCCTCTCGCCCAGAAGCGCGCGCCCCTTCTTCTATATATATATATATATATATATATATATATACAGAAACTCCCGATCAACCGCAGAGCGGCGGATGTTAGCGCCAGCTGGCACGAGCGAGGAGCCCGTGGCCAGCCAGCGCCAGGGGCGCCGCCGGGGCGCCGCCGCCCTCTCGCCCTCCCCCCGTCCCCACCCGCCTCCAAGGCACCCAGCCCGACGCCATGGAGGCCGCTGCGGTGGACCGGTGGCGCCAGCGGCGCCGCCCGCCGCGCCCCGCGGCCGCCCGCAGGGCCCAGTACCTCTGGGCGGAGGCGCGGGTCGCGGAGCACCTGGTGCGCAGCTTCGGGGAGCTGGCGCAGCACCGAGGCAGGCAGCCCACGCGGCTGGCCACGGCCTTGGTAAAGGCTCTGGCCGAGCGCGCGGACCCAGCCGGCGACGGCCCTGGCGAGCGCGAGCCGCCGTCCGAGGCGCACGCGGTGGCGCTGGCCCAAGAAGCGTTGGCGGCCGCCCGCGCGCCAGGACCAGGACACGACTTGCTGGAACGGCTACGGCAGGAGGCCCGTGCCTAGCGGCAGGCGGAGGCAGCGCGCGGCGCGGACGGCACGGCGGGGGCTGAGCTCAGGCCCGAGGCGCTGGCCGAGCAGCAGGCCGCGACTGCCGAGGCGCTGGCGGCCGCTCGCGCCGCGGGGCTGGAGCAGCACCTGGAGACCGAGCAACTGGCGGAGGCAGCGCAGGACGCCGAGGCCGAAGCCTCGCGCCCGACGGAGGCGGAGCACACGGCCGCTGAGGCCGCGCCCCTCGGGAAGGAGGCCGAGCGCCTGGAGGCCGCCCCCGAGGCGGAGCACGACGCGGGCGCGGAGAGGCAGGGCGGGAGGGCGGGCACGAGCGCTGCCGAGCACGACGGCCAGCAGCCCGACCAGCAGCAACACGCCCAGCAGCGCCACGCCACCGAGCACCACCGAGACCAGCACGACAACGAGGACCAGCAGCACCACGCCGCCCAGCACCACCGCGTCGCCCACGGCTGCGCTGGACTGGAGGGGCCAAGTACTGCCACCTTCCTTGGAAGGCATGCCGCGAGGGGTGCTCGGGGCGGCCTCCCCGAGGGTGCCTCGCGGGGTGCTGAGGATCTCGGGGGTGGAGCGCGGACACCACAGAGGACTGGCCGTATTGCCGTTCCCCTTGGAAGGCATGTCGTGGCGGATGCCCAGGGTGACCCTCACCCTGGGGGTCCACCGCGGGGTGCTGAGGATCTCGGGTGCGGACCGCAAACACGCTGATGGACCAGCCCGTCAGCAGCGCTCCCTGCGCCTCCGCCAGACGCGCAGGGAGAGAGGGCGGTCCCCAGGGACGCGGCCCTCTGAGCGGAGGCCGCGCGACGCGCGGAGCGTCGGGCGCGGCCGCCGCGCGACAGCCAGCGGGGCTGCGGGGGAAAGCTTCGGGAAAGCTCCTCCTCCTCCTCCTTCTCCTCCTCCTCCTCCTCCTTCTCTTCCTCCTCGTCTCCCCACCCCGCGCTCGCGGCGGACGCGTGCGCGATCGAGCGAGCATCCTCCTGAAGGAGGAGGAGGAGGAGGAGGAGGAGGAGGAGGAGGAGGAGGAGGAGGAGGAGAGGAGGAGAGAGGACCGGGCGTGGACGCAATCCCCTTGAGTTTGAGCAAGACGCCCTTTTCGTAGAGATTACTGTACCCGGGACCAGACCCAGCGGGCGCATGCCCGAAGAGTTCCAGCACGACCACAACACCAGAATCGACTTGCCAGGGCAAAGGTTTAACCTACCTCCGAAAGGAGTAGAAGGAGAAGAAGGGAGGACTGCACCTGACGAAAGAGACAGACAGACAGACAGACAGACAGACAGACAGACAGACAGACAGACAGACAGACAGACAGACAGACAGACAGACAGACAGACAGACAGACAGACAGACAGAGGCAGGCAGGCAGGCAGGCAGGCGGGCAGGCAGGCAGGCAGACAGACAGACAGACAGAGAGAGACAGAGAGAGAGAGATAGGGAGAAACAGCACAGTCCTCCTCTTCTCCCTCCCTCCCGAGACGGAGGGAGAGACACGAAGCGAAACATGCCAATAGCCTGTCGGAGGTCCGCCCGCACGGGTTCCCGTGGCTGGCCTCGGGCCCCCCCCCCACGGGGTCGCGGAGCGCGCCAAAGGGCGGCGTTGGAGGTGCCGCCGGGGGGACGTTCGGCTCCGACCGGAGAGACCCGCACGGATGTGTGCAGCTGTGTCCTCCTCTGGATGCCTCACAGACAGGGCAGGCAAACTGCGGGATGACGATTCATGAAAACATTGGGGGAACGATTAACAAAAAGTAGTGTCCTGTTATTTCTGCACAATTTTCGGACTGGAGGAGAACGATGAAAACAAATAGTTTTCCAGCCCGCGGCAGGTTTTTTCTAATCGTCATCCCGGGCGCCGCCGCGTGAACACGACCCCCGGTCATTTATTAATCGTCATCCTCCATTAGATGGGGTCGGAGGATCGCGCCGCATTGCCGACGCATCGCCGATGCATCGACCATGTCTCGTCGACGTCGGCGATGCACCGGCGACGTCGACGAGCAGACCATCGGGCTCCACATCGAGCCGCATCGCCAACGCATCGCCGATGCTTCGGCGATGCGGCAAGATCTTCCGACTCGATGTTCTCGGACTCCATCTATCCTGTCTAAAACTGTTCAATCGGCCGTCCCCAAAAGCCCCATCTCCTTCCCCAATGTGTTGTTTGATGTCCCTGGGTCCCGTTAAGGCCCCCCTAAGCCAAAAGTTACCCGAAGCCTTTCAGTCTGGTTTTTGTGCAGCGAGAAAGCGAAAAGGCCTGGATCCCCGAATGGAGGGAGGAAGCAGGCGGAGGCAAGCAAAGGCGGAAGAGGAGCTGAGATGACCGCTGGGGTTGCTAGTGGGATGAGGGGGGACATCAGTGGATGCTGTGGTGGGCTCAAACTGGTCGAACCTGGCTTATGCGTGGGTTGCAGGTGCCTTGGACGATCTAGGGGAGTCCAAAGAACTCCGCCTGAGCCGCTGACGCCCCTGAGCCGCCTACGGCACCTGCAACCGACTGATGAGCCACGTCAGGCCAGGTACAGCCCACCTTGCCCATCCGCTTCTGAGCCCCCTGCCCCCTCGGCGACCACCGCGGTCCGCCTCGCCCGCCCCACGACCACCACCCCCCGCGGGGCGGGTGCGGAGGCCTGGCGCTCCACCTCCTGGACCGATGCCATCGCCGCCGCCGGCCTGGGCGGGGGGGGTGCGCTCGACGCCAACGTGAAGTCGGGCCTGTCCCCCTACAGAGGGGTTCTCGGCGAAAATTTAAAAAATACCCCAACAATGATCAAAACATAATCCAAACATAGTCTGGGGACTATTGTTTGAGTATGGCTGGCCACCTGGGGGTGCTTCTGGGGTATGTTTCATGTTTCGTCGAACATCCCTCTGTAGGGGGACACGCCCGACTTAACCCCAACGTCCCCGAGGAGAATTGGTAGTCCCCAAACGTGGTGGTGACAACACCTGGCGGTGAGTCTCGGGCGATTTGGTGTCACCACCCAGTTTTGGGACTCGTGCGGTTTTCCGAGGATGTCCCGGACACTGGTGGGTCCAGGAGTCACAAAACCCGGTGGTGACCCCGCGTCCCCAAACCCAGCGGTGACCTTTTGGGGGATTCTAGGTCGCCACCTGGTGTCTCACCACCCGGTTTGGGGGTTCCCAAGAGAAGCACGCACCGCCGCCACCGGGAGCCCACGGCGGGTGGGGGGCCGCCGCCTGGGCGGTGGCGCGCCCGAGCGCCACCCCGGCACGGGGCGGCGCTCCCGGCCCCCCTGCGGAGGGGGCTCCAAGGTGGCGGCTGGCCGTGCGGACGGAGCCCTCGGCGAGCATGGCGGCGCCGACGCCGACGCCGAGCGGGCACACGACGCCAAGACCAGACCCCCGACGTTGTGTGTGCATGTGTTTCAATTGACGGGCGAAGAACGGTATAAGATAAACTCTTTCGCTGTCGGGGGCGCCTCTGGGCGCCGCTGGGCGCCGGGAGACGCCCATGTATCGAGGAAGGGGTCCGGCGGCGGGGCCGAAGACAGCTGCACGCAGCAGATTTCGTAACCCCCCCTTTCCCAATCCCGCCCTCTCGTCCGGCCCGATATTGGGACGTCGCGCGCCTCCCAGGGGACTCTTGGGCAGTCTTCGGGCGATCTTGAGGGCCTATATATATATATATATATATATATATATATGGGCCCGTCGTGTAGCGTCGGAAGCCCGAACAGACGAGAACGCTAGCATCGTTGAATAAGATATGAAACATCAACGATGCTGGCTTCCTGGAGGTCCTCTTGGGCCGTCTGGAGGACATCTTGGGACGTCTAGGGACCTACCTGGGCCTCTTCGAAGCTCGCCCGAAGCCGCAACTGCAAAGTTGTGACCGCCTCCTATCGTCTTGCGCCGTCTTCAGCCCACCTTGCGGCCGTCTTCCGCTGGCTTCTGCAGGCCTGCCACCTGTGGCCGGGACCAGATTTGAAATGGTACTCCGAGTTTCTTAAATCAGCGCTGGGGGGGCGTCACCCCCGTCGACAGCCCCACATCGACGCGACGACGAGGCGAGGTCGATCCCCGTCGGGGGGGTACCCCCCCCACTGTATTAAGAAACCCCGAGTACACCCCCAGACCCCCCAGGAGAACACTGAACGGGAGCCCCTCCGCAAGGTCGGGGAAGAACCCGACAAAAAGCACTGGACCCATCTTTCGGCTGTATTCTTCGAGCCAGATCGGGCCGATGATGTCCCAGGGCCCGCGACAAGGCAAAATCGCCCGTTGTGGTAAGTGCGACTCCAGGGTCTCAGGGTCGGTCCTACTCGGTGCTGGATGTTGCTCGATCCCCGATGCTCTTGGATTCTCGATTCTCCGCGATCCTCGATGCCTCCAGACCCGGTCGAGAACGCCCATTGAATTATCCCGGCAAAGGAACCTAACAGCGATGTGTAGGAGTATATCTGGAAGCATTCCACTTAAGATTCAGATGAGAATCCAGGTGTAGAATCCTGCTGTTCTCGCAGTCGGAGTCGCTTCCGCGATGACAGTCGCACTGGCAACGGCAGTCGCAGTCACAGCCTCAGCCTCAGCCTGCCTCAGCCTCAGCCGGCCTCAGCCTCAGCCTGCCTCAGCCTCAGCCTCAGCCTGCCTCAGCCTCAGCCTCAGCCTGTTTCAGCCTCAGCCTCAGTCTGCCTTCAGCCTCGGCCTCAGCCTCAGCCTGCCTCAGCCTCAGCCTGCATCAGCCTCAGCCTCAGCCTCAGCCTGCCTCAGCAGCAGCCTGCCTCAGCCTCAGCCTCAGCCTCGGCCTCAGCCTCAGCCTCAGCCTGCTTCAGCCTCAGCCTCAGTCTGCCTTCAGCCTCGGCCTCAGCCTCAGGCTGCCTCAGCCTCAGCCTGTATTGTATTGTATTGTCGGGGCCGTAAAGGTGAAAAAAAGGACCGAGGGGCTTCCAGGGGGCCCCAGCGCCACCCGAGACGCGCCCTCCCGAGAGGGGCCGCCTAGGGCCGCCTCTCCCCGCGGGGGCCGCCCTGGGCCTCCTCCGCGGCCGCCAGGGGACGGCTGCCGAACGCAGGACAAGCCGACCCCCCCTCCAGCAGCGCAGAACAGAACGAAACTACACTACCTGCGCCAGAGTGAACTCGACTGCGTTGCAAATTCACAGCGTGCACATTCAAGTACAGGAGGCTTCACTCACGACTCCCAGCATCAAGGTGTGAGGACAGCACAAGCCAGAAGCGATCACTGACCATCCACCTCAAAGCAATCTCCGTGATAAAGAATCACTACGAACTCCCTTTTGCAACAGTAAGCCCTCAGCGCGGGCTTCGACCTCTGCCCCGCCTCCGAGTGTAAGCGCACGCTGCAGAAGCCAATCCTCGGTGCGGCCTCCGGCGAGGTCCAGGAGCGATTCCACTCCCGAAAGCGGCCCGCGGGCCGCAGCAACCACCGCGGCCAAGCCGAACTCATCGAGGAAAGGGAAGTACCGCTCGGCTCTCGCCGCAGCGGCGGCCCGCTCGGAACCAGCGGTGCCCCTCTCCAGCTCCACGGCCGTGCCGCCGCTCAGCACCGCCGCGCCGAAGCGGTCCAGATACTCCAGGACGTGGCTGTCGGGCTCCGAACGGGCGCGGGGTCCAGGGCAGGCCGTGTCCCCGTCCGCGTCGCCGTCGACAGGGCCGTCCACAAAGCCGTCATCGAAGCCGTCGTCGCTGCCTGGGCCCGCCAGGCTCTCCAGAAGCAGCGGCGGCCGCGGCGCACTCTCGCCTGCAGCACCGCCCTGCACACCATCGAACGCACGACACGGCGCCTGGAGGGCGGCCCTGCCGTCCTCCTCCATCGCTGCGCCTGCCTTCCAAACCCCTTCACGGGGAGGGCCAGGCTCTGCCCTGGTGGCAGGGGCAGGCTGCCCGCCGCCGCACGCACCGTCGCTGCAGACCTCCCATACGCCACGGAAGGACGAGGACGGCACGCACTGCTCTTGCAACACCACGCCGTCGCCGCCCCGCGGAGCGCCGGAGGCCGTCCCAGCAAGGCGCCAGCCCGCGTCGAAACCCTCCCGGAAGGCCCTCGCCCCTGCCAGTGGGTCAGCGACCAGCCAAACGCCTGGCGGGGGAGGGAACGCACCGCCGCTCGCCTGGGCGTCAGCCTCCGCCAGGAGCTCCGCTTCAAGATCAGCGACGTGAATGGCATCTGCGCCCACAGCCCGCGGCTCCACCTCCGCTGAGCTCGCCGCTACGGCCGACCTCGGGTACGGGAGGCGCGGCCCGCGCTGCGCCCTCCTCCAGGCGGCCCGCGGAGCGCCAGGTCGCGGGAGGGCCCGCGCGTGGCACCCCACGTTGCGCTCGAGGATGCGCTCCTCCTCCAGCGGCCCGCCGTGCTCCTGGGCGATCAGCACGGGCGCCACAAGCGCCAGGCGGCGCAGGACGCTGGGGGGGGGGCCGATGCCAGGCTCCGCAGCTCCACGAGCTCGGACGCCTGGCGCTCCACCAGGCGCTCGCGGGAGAGGGCTGCCCAGCGCTGTGCGGCCCGCCGCTCGCGCTGAGGCCTCCACCACGCCTCAGACGGCCGCCACGTCCGTCTCCCCGCCGCCATCGCTCCCAAGCCCACACCCTCCAGCGGCGCCCCACGGCCATGCGCGCCCAGCACGGGAGATCGAAGGACGGGCCACGGGAAATGGCTTGAGCCAAAATGGCTTGAGCCAAAATGGCTACGGACTTAGCCTCAGCCTGCATCAGCCTCAGCCTCAGCCTGCCTCAGCATCAGCCTGCCTCAGCCTCAGCCTCAGCCTGTGTCAGCCTCAGCCTCAGCCTGCTTCAGCATCAGCCTGCCTCAGCCTCAGCCTCAGCCTGCCTCAGCCTCAGCCTCAGCCTGCCTCAGCCTCAGCCTCAGCCTCGGCCGCAGCCTCAGCCTGCCTCAGCCTCAGCCTGCATCAGCCTCAGCCTCAGCCTCAGCCTGCCTCAGCATCAGCCTGCCTCAGCCTTCAGCCTCGGCCTCAGCCTCAGCCTGCCTCAGCCTCAGCCTGCTTCAGCCTCAGCCTCAGCCTCAGCCTGCCTCAGCAGCAGCCTGCCTCAGCCTCAGCCTCAGCCTGCGTCAGCCTCAGCCTCAGCCTGCTTCAGCCTCAGCCTCAGTCTGCCATCAGCCTCGGCCTCAGCCTCAGCCTGCCTCAGCCTCAGCCTGCATCTGCCTCAGCCTCAGCCTCAGCCTGCCTCAGCATTCAAAATGTGGCCCGGGAGTGGAGTTCTGGGAACTCGAAGAACACGAAGTGGCCTACGGTTGGCTCTGGGCATTCAAAATCATGCCCAAAAATGGAGTTCTGGGAACTCGAAGACCACGAAGTGGTTTATAGTTGGCTCTGGGCATTCAAAATCATGCCCAGGAATGGAGTTCTGGGAACTCGAAGACCACGAAGTGCCCTACTGTTGGCTCCGGGCATTCAAAATCATGCCCAGGAATGGAGTTCTGGAAATTCGAAGACCACGAAGTGGCCTACAGTTGGCTCCGGGCAATCAAAATCATGCCCAGGAATGGAGTTCTGGGAACTCGAAGACCACGAAGTGTGTTACTGTTTGCTAAAAAAAAGGATCCCCAGATTCCCGCGGCACCCGTCCGGCATCTGCCCAGACCCCCCTGGGGAGTCATGATGCTCTCTTTTGACCCTACTAGAAGCCTATCAGTCTTCGCTGTTAGGTAAAAGCAGTTGCTCCGCCCGGACCCCATGGGAGCAGGAAGATTGGATTGGACGCCTCGGGCAAAGATCGTAATAATCAGCATGATTGGCGTACCCGAACTGGGTACTGAGAAAATGGGCACTGATTGGACAATCGACTGCTTGACTCCAGAGGACAACGTCCGCGGCGAAGCCGACAGCGAGTCCTGTTCAAAACGGGCAAGAACTGCTGTCTGTGTTCGTCCTCATTCATTCCGTTAAAATTTCGACTGCACCAAAATAAGAAAGCGTGGGATGAGACCCCGACCCTGATCAGGAGGGGCGGTATACACTCACTTTCACCTGCCAGCCACTACCAGCTCACACCGCGAAACAGGTCCAAGGCAACAGCCTGCGCAAGGACACTTGCTGGCCCGAGAGGGGACGAGGAAGAGAAGGAGGAGGAGGAGGAGGAGGAGGAGGAGGAGGAGGAGCCAGAGGACGAGGAGGAGGAGGAGTGCCCACTCCAGGAGCGGCCCAGGTGACTAGACAACGCCATTACAGTAAGGACAGCTACCATTTCTCCATGCTGAGTCACCCACCCGCGCGAGAAACCGGCAGACGGCGGGGGCGGGGCCGCGGGTGGTCACCACGGGAGGGGGAGGACCCGCAGACCAGATGCCTCCGCCGAGATGACGAGGAAGCCACGAGTGAGGAGGAGGAGGAGAAGGAGGAGGAGGAGGTGGTGGAGGACGAGGGGGAGGAGGACTATTGACTATTGAGGTGCTCGCTCTGGGGACCTTCCTGCAACCGCTTGCTCACTTCGCGTGTCGATGCTGCGTCGAACGTCCGCCGACGTGAGTCGACTGATCCGAACCAGAATCTCACCAGGCTATCGGACTGGGGTCGAACCTATTCGCTGGGTGGGCCCACGGGAGGCCCCCCCAAAAGCGCATCTGAGGAGGAGGACCGACCTCATCGGACGAGCGGCAGGTTCTCCGAGCCTGGCGGTCAGGGGCAGTGGGGCGGAGGCGCGCGAGAGCGAGGATGCCGAGCCTCAACATGTGAAGCACATGACGAGAAGAAGGAACAGACACGGCACACCCACGGCAAGCCCAACGGCACACCGGCGGCGTTTGCCCTACATGGTGCCCGCGGCGCCCTCCCCAAGACGTGAGGTCGCGCGTCGGAACAAGCGGCGCGGCGACATCTGAGGAGGAGGAGGGGGCGGCACAAAAAACAAAAAGAGGATGAAGAGGAGGAGGAGGAAGAGGAGAAGAGGATTGGAGGAGGAGGAGGAGGAGGAGAAGGAGGAGGAGGAGGACCCGTAAACCCAACGACCCCGCCGATGGCGCGAAGCAAGCCTGACGCCCCTGGTGTCGCCTCTCGATGCCTGCCGCGTCTACATGAGGGAGGTCGGAGGACCCTGAGATCCGACGACACGAAACACTGTGACGTCGCAGCAAAGCATTCGACCGAAACCCTGTACCCCATCTCTCTGCGACCAATTTCGAGCCGGATCGGTCCGTGAGGGTCCTGGGGCCCACAGCAAGCAAAGTCGTGCGTCGTGTAACAAATGCGACGCCAGGACCTCATCGGAGTCTTCACCACAACGCGGCTCGGAGGCGCTCAGGGCTCAAGGCAGCAGCAAACCTCACGCGGAATTCGCGGCTACGGGAGACTAATATGGAAGGCGGCTGAGCACCAACATCCGGAAATACAGGGCGAGCGCGCCAGACGTATAGCTTGTGCAACCCGGCGGATCTCAGGGAGGGACACGAGCGTAGAGAGGGGGCCGCGTATCCTCCCACCTCCCACCTGCCCGTGGGTGGGCGACGCGCCAGGGCACAGGCGCGCTAGAGGGCACATGATGTAGGATCTCAGGGGGGTCCGGTCTTGAACAACGATTCGTTGGGGACTTAATAACGTGCATACGACTGTCAAAACATAATGTGGGTCAAGAAAATGTACTCCAGGCTCCAGAGGCGCGATCTAGTGAAGAAACTGTGTTCCAGGCTACGGAGGCGCGAACTGTGAGGGTGTGCCGAAATGGGCCAACCATCCCACCAGCCAACGAACCGACCGACCAACCAACCAGGCAACCAACAAGGCAACTCATCAACCACTCCATCAACCTGGAAAAAAATTCTGGCCCCGGCAACTGGACGACGACGACGACGAGAACGACGACGACGGAATGGAATGGAATAGGATGGAATTGGATGGGATGTGGGACGTGGGGTGGAAAGAGATGGGATGGAATGTATCAGAATGGAATAGATTGGAATATGACGGAACTGAGCGAGAGCAAGAGTCTCGACAGGCGGCGGTGGTGGATGCGTCCCGTTCCGTGTCATTCCAGTGCAATCCGTGTTCCAATCCACCGCTTACCTTTCATCCCATCACATCGCATCGCGTCCCGTCCCATTCCGTCGTCGTCATCGTTTCCGTCGTTATCTTCGTCGTCTTCGCCGTCGTCATCGTCGTCGTCTTCGTCGTCGTCATCGTCGTCTTCCTCGTCGTGGTCTTCGTCGTCGTCGTCATCGTCGTCGTACTCGTCGTCGTCGTGTCCGTCTTCTGTCGCCGTCCGTCGTCGCCCCTCGTCGTCTGCGGCGCTGCCGCGTGGCAAGTCGAGTTTTTGTTGTCGCCCCCTCCCCTCTAGCGTTCCCACGTGGCGAGTAACATAGAATTGTATGTTTCCGCCCTTCGGCGTTGCCACGTGAAGAGTACAGTGGTATAGTCTCGGTTGGCTCCCAGGCGTTGCCATATGGCGAGTGGAGTGAAATTTAATGTTTCTCGACCCCCGCGGCGTTGCCACGTGAAGACTAAAATGAAATACTATGTCTTCGCCCTTCCAATGCGTTGCCAAGTGCTGAGTGGAGTAAAGTCGTATTTGTTGTTCGCCCCCCCCACAGGCGTTGTCACATGACGAGTAGAGCGGAATAGTAATTTTGTTCGCCCTGCAGGCGTTGCAACGTGGCGAATTATGTAGACTAACATTTTTGTCTGCCCCGAGGCGTGGCCATGTGACGTGTAGCAGCTTCCGTTCCCGCTTCACTGCATTTCATTGAAATTGCATTGCATTGCAGTGCGTTGCGTTGCATTGAAGTATATTGGCATTCAAATGTGTGTGTGTGTTGCATTGCATAGCAGTGCAGCACAGTACGTTGCGTTGCACTCGCAACTTCACGAAAGTTCGTGTTCAGACAAGCCGAACACGAGTTAGCCACCAACAAACGCCAACGTGGTAAACCAGCAAACCGATGAACCAACAAACCAGCCAGCCTACCTACAAACCGACCAGCCAACCACCCAGCCAACCAACAACCAACCAAACAACAAGTCCTCCCCGTGGCATGTTTGGGGATCAACACCGAATGGCCCGGATTAGTTTCTTTGATCGAGCAGCCAGACAGCCAACCAGTCAGCCAACCACTCCAGACATAGTTGCTGTGACCTGGTAAGCAACCAGCCTGTCAAACAGCCAGCCATGACACACATTGGGGCGTTTTCTGAGGATGCCTCACACGGTGGGCCCTGGAATCAAGTGTCTTGACTTCGAATAAATCTTCCCTCCTGAAAGAAAGAAATGACAATTTTCACAAACCCGAAGGAACACATTGTCGTAGCCCTTCTCCCATCTCCGCGTAGGAGGAGCGCATCCCAAGGGAGGAGGAGCAGGACTCGAACGCATCCGAGCGAGACGGTGGTGACAAACCGCATGCGACCTGCCCAATTACAACGATCCGACAAGACACTACGGGCCGTCCTGGAGCCATGGTGCACAGGGGTGCGCCACAAGCGCGCCGGTGCGAGCAGCAGGAGGAGGAGGAGGAGGAGGAGGAGGAGGAGGAGGAGAAGGACGAGGAGGAGGAGGAGGAGCTATACAGCCCAGAAGGGCACCGTTGAGCAGCAGCGGCAGCAGCAGCAGCAGCAGCAGCAGCAGCAGCTCGCGGAGGTGCGCCGCGGCTGGCCTCGGTGCCGCTCCGGCGCCGCCAGGGTCCGCGGCCGTGCTGGTGAGCGCGGGCCCCTGCTCCTCTCCGGGGGAGCGGCCCGCCGCCGTGGTCGCCCTCCTCTTAGGGGGCCTCGTGCGAACCCGACCTCGCCCTCCCCTTCAGAAATCTCAGGTCGGGCGAAGGGGGGGGTGTCCCAACCATCTTGTGGTGTCAGGTCCTCGCTTTGAAGAGACAACGCCCCGCGTTTCCCTCTTCCTCCTCCTCCTCCTCCTCCTCCTTCTCCTCCTCTTCCCCGCCCCCTCCCTTATTCCACCCCTGCATTTGCTCTCCGCATCAATCTACCATGCCGGCACACACCTCACACCCTTCGTGGCCCCAAAGGGTGTGTGTGTGTGTGTGAGAGAATCAGCTCATGTAGCTGATTTTCCCGGCGCCTCCCGGCGCCGGAGGCGGCTACGCATCGAGGAAGGGGCCCCTCGGTGGGGCCGAAACCAGCTGCAGGCAGCACAGTTCGTGACCCCCCCTTTCCCAATCCCCCCCTCTCGTTCTGCCCGAAAATCGCGGGGGGGGGCAGGGGCAGGGTTCGCACGTGGCCCCCCTGACCCTCGTCGCCGCCATCGCCGCCGTGGCCGCCGTGACCGCGACCCTCTCTGCGCTCCGGGGGCGGCGGCGGCGGGCTTTGTTGTGGCGAGCGTCTCCGCCTCGGCGCCCCTCGCGGGGCCCCCTGCAGAGCGTCGAGGAGCGGCTCTCGGGATGGGTCGAGGCCTCCGGGGGGCCAAGCTACTCTGAAGGGGCCCTGGGACACACACACACACACACACACACACATACACACAAATAAAACAAATCCTATATTTTCTCAAATGTTCTGGGCTTCTGTCTTCCCCCCCACATCCCCTACTTTCCCATATTTTCTGCGGAATCGACGATTAATTGTGTCTGTGTGTTTCTTCCCCTCCTGATGGGTTTCTTACTAAGCGTGGGGAGGGATCCCCCCGACGAGGGTCAACCTCGCCTTGCTGTCGCGCCGCGACGGGGGTCGGAGCGCCTTCGGCGCGAGGCGGATGCCCGCGACGGGGGTCGGCGTGGGGCTGTCGGCGGGGGCGACGCCCCCCCGACGCTTATTAAGAAACTCGGGGTAATGAAAACAGGATGACGTCTGAAGTCTGGCGTCGCCGTCGCCGCCGCCTTCGTCGGGTTGGTCGTCGCCGTTCTGGGCGTCGTCGTCGCCAGCCGCCGCTGGCGCCGCCGTCGTCGACAAAGGTAGAAGGAGGCATTCGGCTGCCGCGCATTCTGTATCGGATGTGCTGCTTCTCCCACGGAGGATTCATGGGCTTCTGCTGTTTTCCGCGGCACTCTGGTCTCCAGTCTGCTTCTGCGTTTTATCGAAGTTCTTGAGGGGTCATCCCATCATTCCTTCCTCCTCCACCTCTTCCATCCACCCTCCTTCCTGCTGTATTTACTGTTTTTGTTTATCTCTCTCTCTCTCTCTCTTTTTGGAGTCGTTGTCCTCTTCCTCCCTTTCACGCTCTTGCACTCGCTGGCATCTTAGGTATACCGATGGCAGTGCGGACAGCCACGGTGCACTCCAAACCTAGCTGGGTTCGCAGGCCTGCATTCGGTCGCAGGCCCCTTGGGCGGGTTCGCAGGCCTCCCTCAGTACTCCTCTTTCTCCCTTCACTTTCCATCTCCATCTCCTGGTGTCCTCGCCGTGCAGTGGGTGATGGGGACTCCCTCGCATCTGCATCATCACATATCTTCTTGCGGCTGCTACCTGGCATGCGCCATAGTGCGCTGGGGCACGTCAGACCTTCTTTCCCCTCCCCTCCGACGCCGCACTTGTTCGTGCCACGGGCCGTCTGGGATCTCGGCCCCCTCCCTACACAGGGCCAACTTTTGATCCAAGGTTGTCCCTTGACGGTCCCGGAGCTGGAAGACGGCCTCCAAAGACCAAACAAGTCCCAAGAGCTGCCCGGCAGGAGTTTTGTGTGACGTCGTCGGGGTCTGAGGGTCTTGCCACGCGCCTAGACCGATCAGTGAGGATTGGCGATGGCGATGGAAACACAGCTTTGGGGGTAACTTGGAGTATCAGGCAGCGTAGGCCGCCACAGAACGGCGTGCACACTCTAACAGCATGTCCCAAACAGTGCTTGCTCTTGGGGGTGCTTACTTGCCTTCTAAGAACCTGGGCCTGAAACTTGGTCTGGCGGCTATGCCGTCGCCGTCACCGCCGCGTCGCCGCCCCGTCGACGACGCGCGTCGTCTGGGCCTAAAACTTGGTCCGGCGGCTATGTCGTCGCCGTCGCCGCTCCGTGGCCGCCTCGTCGCCGCCCGTCGTCTGGGCCTGGAACTTGGTCACGCGGCTAGAACATGGCCGCCTCGTCGCCGCCTGTCGTCTGGGCCTGAGACTTGGTCCGGCAGCTATGTCGTCGCCGTCGCCACCCCGTCGCCGCCTCGTCGCCGCCCGTCGCCTGGGTCTTGTTGCGCATGGCGACGCAATTGCTTTCAACGCAGTCGCTTGCAATGCAATCGATAACAATCCAACCGACTACAATCGATTGCAAAGCATAGGCTGCACTACCTAGATTGCACCATATAATGCACACGACTGCAATCCAATCACGTTCAATGCAATCGATAGCAATCCAAGCAATTAAAATTCAATTGGTTGCAGTCGACTGCACCGCATAGCTTACACCACATAGCTCACACCACATAGATGAGTACGTTTGCTCCTGCTACATAGATTGCGTCACATGGACTGCACACCGTCAATTGCAGAACATGTGTTGCACCGCAACGAGGTCACCTCATAGATTGCGTCACATTGATTGCGCAGCATAGGTTGCACATCAGATACTGCGCCACATAGACTGCGCCACGGAGACTGCACCACTTAGATTGCACCACATATGTTGCAACACGCATGTCGCTTCACATATATCGCACACCATATATTGCAACCCACATGTTGCACTATGCCGGTTGCGCTGAATAGTTTGCAGAGTACAAGTATATTACACCACATATGGCATATCATAGACTGCACAAAACATATCGCACACAACATATGGTACAACAGAGCGTGCACAACTCGCATACAGCAGATATACCAGCATAGACTGCACCACGCATATTGCACCACATAGTTTGCAAGACATCGATTGCAACAACATGACTTGCTATGAATACACTGATTGGGGTCTACGCTAGATAACACATGCTGTGCAATCGACGTGAGTGGTGCAATGTAAGCGATGCAGACCATGTGGTGCAATGTATATGAGGAGATATCTGTTGTGCCAACTGGTGTGCAATATATGTTGCGCGGTCTAGCTTGTGCAGAATGTGTAACACACTATAAACGTCTAGGTTGTATGTTGTGTGCTTGATGTGGTGTATTATACGTGCTGCAATGTATGTGGTGCTGTACCGGTTGTGCACTAGATGTGGTGCAATCTATGTGGCGCAATATCTGCGGTGCGATCTATGTGGTGCAACCCACCTTGCCGAACTTGAAATTGTCCACTCCACTGTTCGCGCAAACATCCCACCCACCCACCCGTAACTTGGTTTGAAAAATCTCTTAAGACCGTGACGGTGGGTACCAAATGGCACTTGGCAACGACAGCGACGCCGACGACGACAGCGACAACGACGACGACGACGCCGCCGACAACGACTACGACGACACCGACGACGTCTCCAACGACTTCGGCGACGCCGACAACGACGACGACGACGACGACACCGACGACGACGACGACGACGCCGACGCCGACAACGACGACGATGACAATGACGACGACGATGACGACGACGACGACAACGACGACACCGACGACGCCGACGACGACGACGACGACGGCGGCGGCGACGACGACGACACCGACGTCGACGACGACGAAGACGACGATGACGCCGACGCCGACGACGACGACGAAGACGACGACGACGTGGCCAACGAAGACGACGACGAGGGAGGAGGGAGGACGACGACGGCGACAACGACGACAATGACGACACCGACGAGGGAGGAGGAAGGACGGCGACGACGCGAACGACGAAGAAGGAGGAAGGACGGCGACGCCGACGACGACAACGACGAGGGAGGAGGGATGACGACGACGACAATGACGACGACGACGACGACGACGACGGCAACGAAATAGGAGGGACGACGACGAGACGCCGACGACGGACGACGACGACGAGGGAGGAGGAGGAACGACGACCACGGCGACAACGACGACGGAATCGACCACGACGCCAAAGAGGACGACGACGACGAACACGAGGATAGACACAGGACGACGTAGGCGACGACGACGCGGGAGGAGGGAGAACGGTAACGACGACGACGACGACGCAAGAGCGCGCACGCACGCTTTTGTTGAAAATCCGAGGTGCGAAACCTTGTGTTTTTGTATGTTTTTTGGACACGCGATTTTGAAATCCTTCCGAAACCGATGGGTTTTGAAGGATTTCGGCATACGCGCGCGACGACGCGCGCGTCTGCACTTCGTCCCATTCTTTGCAGAGGATTCTCGCGACGGCACACGCGCAAAGGCGTTCGACAACTTTCGACATGCGCGCGCGCGAAACCCGTTTGATAGCATTTTGTGAAAATCTTAAAAGGTCGATTGTTTTCTTAAGATTTCGCTAGAGCTCGCGCGTAAGCTTTTCTAGCAAACCAGTGCTACGAAACCTGTTGGTTTTGTATGTTTATATGAAACTCAATTGCGAAATCCTTCCGACACCGAGGGTTGTTGGAAGATTTCGGCATGCGCGCGCGACGGCGCGCGCGTGTGCACTTCGTCCCATTTGTTGCAAGGGATTCGCGAACAAATCTCATGTCAGAACAAAAGATGTCCCCGCGTATCGTTTTTTTCCCACATCCTAAGTGGGGTTCTTGTTTTCTCTGCACACCCTCCGCGCAGGATCTCTCGTCCTCCTCCCTCTCCTCTGCTCCTCTTTGCTTCCTCCTCCGCATCATCATCACCATCACCATCACTCCCCACTCATCATCACCATCACCATCAACATCACCATCGCACGATCACTCACCATCATCGGCATCGAACGGTCATCATCATCATCATCATCATCGGCATCGAACGATCATCATCATCATCACTACTCGCTGACTCACCACTTCGTCCCCATCATCATCACCACCATTTACCATCATAATCGCACGATCACCCACCATCAGCACTCATCATCACCACCATCATCATCACGTCGTCATCATCACCACCATCATCATCATCATCATCATCATCACCAATCATATATCATCATCAAACACCGTCGCCATCATCCCATCACCGTCATCCACCAAGAGGGAGCCTCGTCTGTGAGTGAATTGTGAGGAAGTCTCAGGCGGGAGCCCCCTCCCTATGGGGCCCGCAGATCATGTTACTAATCCGAGCGGGTCATCGGATTCTTGTAACTGTCGTCACTTTTGGGCTCCTCAGGTCTGAATTTGGAAGAACTATCAAGCGGGGACCTCGCCTGTGAGTGAATTGTGAGGAAGTCTCAAGCGGGAGCCCCCTCCCTATGGGGCCCGCAGATCATGTTACTAATCCGAGGAAGTCATCGGATTCCTCTAACTGTCCTCACTTTTGGGCTCCTCAGGTCTGAATTTGAAAGAAGTATTAAGCGGGAGCCTCGTCTGTGAGTGAATTGCGAGGAAGTCCAAAGCGGGAGGCCCCTCCCTATGGGGCCCGCAGATCATGTTACTAATCCGAACGGGTCATCGGATTCCTCTAACTGTCGTCACTTTTGGGCTCCTCAGGTCTGAATTTGGAGAAGTATCAGGCGGGAGCCTCGTTTGTGAGTGAATTGTGAAGAAGTCTCAGGCGGGAGCCCCCTCCCTATGGGGCCCGCAGATCATGTTACTAATCCGAACGGGTCATCGGATTCCCCTAACTGTCGTCACTTTTGGGCTCCTCAGGTCTGAATTTGGAGGAAGTATCAGGCGGGAACCTCGTCTGTGAGTGAATTGTGAAGAAGTCTCAGGCGGGAGCCCCCTCCCTATGGGGCCCGCAGATCATGTTATTAATCAGAGGAAGTCATCGGATTCCTGAAACTGTCCTCACTTTTGGGCTCTTCAGGTCTGAATTTGAAAGAAGTATCAAGCGGGAGCCTCGTCTGTGAGTGAATTGCGAGGAAGTCCAAAGCGGGAGGCCCCTCCCTATGGGGCCCGCAGATCATGTTACTAATCCGAACGGGTCATCGGATTCCTCTAACTGTCGTCATTTTTAAGCTCCTCAGGTCTGAATTTGGAGGAAGTATCAAGCGGGAGCCTCGTTTGTCAGTGAATTGTGAAGAAGTCTCAAGCGGGAGCCCCCTCCCTATGGGGTCCGCAGATCATGTTATTAATCCAAGCGGGTCATCGGATTCCTCTAACTGTCGTCGCTTTTGGGCTCCTCCGGTCTGAATTTGGAGGAAGTATCAGGCGGGAGCCTCGTTTGTCAGTGAATTGCGAGCAAGTCTCAGGCGGGAGCCCCCTCCCTATGGGGCCCGCAGATCATGTTGCTAATCCGAGCGGGTCATCGGATTCCTGTAACTGTCGTCACTTTTGAGCTCCTCAGGTCTGAATTTGGAAGAAGTATCAAGCGGGACCCTCGTCTGTGAGTGATTGTGAGGACGCGTCAGGCGGGAGCCTTCCTATGGGTCCCGCAGCTCACGTGGTTCCTCCGGGTCATCCTCCGGCGCGCGCTTCCTCTGGGTCGTCCTCCGGCGCGTATCGGCTGGGACGCACGTCGTGCGCTTCCTCTGGGTCGTGTTCCGCACGAGGACGAGGAGGAGGAGGATTGCCAGGAAAAGGAGGAGGGATGATGCAGGACGAGACAGGAAAGCAGGAAGAGGAAGAGGCTGAGGGGAGGAAGGACGAGGAGGAAAAGGAGGAGGAGGAATGCCCGAGGAGGCCCCAGTAGGTCCCGGAAGGCCCAGAAGGCTCCAGGAGGCCCCAAGAGGCCCCAGGAGGCCCCAGGAGGGGGCAGGAGGCCTAAGGAGGAGGCAGGAGGAGGAGGAGGAGGAGGAGGAGGAGGAGGGGGGGGGGAGGAGGAGGAGGAGGAGGAGGAGGAGGAGGAGGAAGCGGATGAGGGAGAGGGAGAGGAGGAGGACAGGGGATGATGAGGAGGAGGAGGAGGAGGAGGAGGAGGAGGAGGAGTTGTTGTTGGGGACGGGCCTAAAGCCAGGACCGCTCCTCGTTCAGCCAAAATCGGAGGCATCCGAGTCTGACCCGAAACCGCAGTCCGAGGCTCGGAGGGAGGCGGCCCCTAGGTCCTTGACCCAGGGTAAATCCGACTCTGCCAGGCCGAACGAATCCAAAACCTGCTCTCGCGGGGCGAAGCCCTCCGCGGAGCCAACAGTAGCAGGACCTGAAACTCCCTGGGGGGCCAGGCCATCCTCTTCCAGCGACTGAGCCAAGACCCTCCGCTCGGCGAGGCTCAGGCTCACATGAGCCCCCAGAGTCAAATTCTTCAGGTCCTTCTTGTACGAGGGAAACTTGCCCTGCCGAATCCTTCTCAGCTGGTCATGAATTCCACCCGTCGTGAATTTGGGCCTGCACAGGCCTTTAGCTCCAGCATTGGGAGCCCCAGAGAAAAACGATCCGCACCGACAACAAAATTGGATCCGAGGCAGGAGGGGCAGGGGGAATGGGGGGGAGGAAGCATAACGAGGGGGAGGGGGAGGAGGTGGAGGAGGCAAGAAGAGGAGGAAGAGGCAGGGGTTGAGGCAGGAGGAGGAGCAGACAGGAGGATAACGAGGAGGCAAGAGTAGGTGGGAGAAGGGAAGGGTCAGGAGGATACCCCCATGCAAGCTAAAGAGATTCTCATGTGGGGTCCTTCCGTCGGAGTAATTTAACAAGGGAGCCTCAGGTGGGCCGATACCGGTCCCCCTGGGCTGCTGTAAATTCATATTTAGGATGGACATGTGGTCAGAACCATACATGATTTACATACCCGAAAGGGGGGCCGATAACGCCGGGGGGAGAGTCTATGTCTTTATAGAAAGGAAAACAACTATATGTTGTCCGATCTATGTGGTGCAAAATGTGCGGTGCGGTCTATGCTGGGCAGTATATGTGCTGCGACCTGCGTTATGCAATCTACGTGGTGCAATTTACGTGGCGCAATATATATATATATATATGTGTTGTGTCGTCTACGTAATGCAAGATATGTGGTGCAATCTACGTGTGTGCAAGGCCACGACGAGACGGCGACGGGGCGGCAACGTCGCCAACACAGCCGCCGACCCGGACAACGGGCGGCGACGAGGCGGCGACGGGGCGGCGACGGCGACGACATAGCCGCCAGACCAGGTTTCAGGCCCAGGCGACGGGCGGCGACGAGGCGGCGACGGGGTGGCGACGGCGACGACTCTGCCGCCAGACCGAAGGCACGGCCCAGACGACGGGCGGCGACGAGGCGGCCACGGACGGTGCGGCGACGGCGGCCACATAGCCGCCAGACCGAAGACACGGCCAAGTTCCGTAAAACAAATGTACGAACCCCTAGATGCAAGCACTGTTTGGAGAAAACAAAACCCTCAACTAGATTGTAGCAGAAACAGTGTGGTGAGCATGTTCCTATTCGGCGTTTCCACATTGGGCGGAAGGGGGGGGGAGGGGGGTCTGGCTCAGGACCTCTGCTTGGTGCGACTGTTCGCAGCAGTGCATCCTACGGGGGAGGGGCCCCGCCTGCTCGAAACAGGCGCCCAAAACAGCCAGGATCTACTCGATAGGGGGGGGGAAGGGGGGGTGCGCGGGCCCGCGACGATCACGTGCCAGGGAGACAGACCCCCGACATCATGATTTGTTTTAAGTCGTCGCCCCCCCCCCCCCCCCAGAAGTCTCGACCCATTCCCCGTGGACTGGCTTCTCATCCTGGGAAAATGTTTGGACTGTCCCGAAGCCCGGTAAAGGCCCCCTGAGGTCGAAAATTACGAAAAAAACTCGTCCACCTCGTGATTTGTTCATGACCCGAGGGGGTCTGGGAATAGCACCGCACCGCTGGGCCCGGGGGAATTCTTCATGGCCCGACTCGCATGGCACCGCACCACGGCAGCGGCGTAGTTGCCGCCGCAGTCGTCGTCGTCGTCGTCGTCGTCGTCGTCGTCGTCGTCGTCGTCGTCGTCGTCGTCGTCGTCGTCGTCGTCGTCGACTTCGACTTCTTTTCGTTTGTGTTTGGTTGGTAGCGTCGTCGTCGTCTTGATTTTCCGCTGTTGTTTGAGTTATCGTCGCCGCTCTCCATGGTTACGCTTGACCGTCGTCATCGACCCCGTCGTCGACGCCATATGTGATCATTGTCGTCGTCCCTGTGGTCGCTGTCCAAGTTGTTTCGGTTTCCTTGTTCGCATTGTCAACTGTTCTCTCGCTTGTCCACAAGAGTGAATGATTCTCTTTGTGAAACGCTACGCTTGGCAGAAGGACAACGCTTCCGCACATCAACGACCGAAGGAAGAGGGAGAGCGGTGACCATGAATGTGAAAAAAACATGGTGAGGAGGGACGAGAACTTGTCATATCCCTACCTCTCTCGCAGCAAGTTCTCGAGGGCACGGAGACCTGTATGTTTGTACGTCGTCCTTCGCTCGTCGTCCGTTCGTCGGCCCCCTAATCTGGCCTCCCAACGATGGTCCCACGAGGGCCTCAAGACGATATCTTCGTCGATCTTCGATCTTCGAGAGATGGTAACGCCGTCCTCGATCGAAGACCGCGGACGGCGTTTTGTCTCATCATTGAATCAAGACGAAAGCATCAAACTTTCCAGCGCCCGCCTTCCAACCTCCCTCACTGGTCCATGCACAGGGGAGAGCGCCCCGTAGCTAAGCCATTCATAGTGTCAATCGCTGCCAGCGCACAGAGCCGAAACCGCGGACCACAAGGGTGCAGCAATAGTCATTGTAGAAGAAAGGGCAAGCTCTTCAGACTGCTTCCATGCTGGACGGTCTGCAACAGCCTCGCCTCCGCCTTTAGCCAGATCCACACAGAACTGGAACATACTCCTCAATCTCCGAGTCTAGCTCTAGTCCAACTGCGCTCACCACTACCGATCCTGACCCTCTGAATGTGTTGCCCACTGTCACAATGCCGTCACCCGCATGAAACGGCTTCCCAGTACACTGTAATCCTCGCCCACAACACAAAAAACAATGAGGGAAAAGGACGAGGAGGTTGACGGGGACTGGGGCGCCGGCAAAGAGCTGCCTTCATAAGAAGGACGGGACTGATCGCGCAGCAGAAGTTCGAATGTAAAGTGAACCCGCGACCACACCATTCCCGAACAATTTGTCCCCCGATCTTTTCTCCAGCGCCCCCCACCCTTGTGCCTGCACCAATCCGTCCATGGCTACCCAGGCACCGCACCTCTTCCGGCCCTGCCCTTATGTTGCCCTGCTTGCTTTGCTTGACCCGCCCCCCAGCTACATCTCCCCCCAATGAACTCACCCCATATGTCGTTCCTGGTTCCCTCTACCTCACCTGCCTGTTCCCATGAATTACGTTCGCACGCTGGCCGTATGGTCTGCCCCTTCCCGCCTCAGCTGGCATGTCAGTGACACACTCTCAGTGCAGCCCCATGTTTCGTGGACTGTCTTGCCACGAGGCCTGCGCCTTCACCCGAAGAGCTGCTTCGAAACAAAACTTCGCGATACCACTGTGCAAGTCGGAGGCCAGGTGCAAATCTGGCCTGCGACACAGCAAACACAAACTATAGCCCGCTTGCTACTCCAACACGGTCGGGTACTTCTGCTTTGACATGTCGCTATGCCCAGCAAGCGGATATCGTGTCGCTCCGCTGCGCGTGGCGGGAGTCTTGGAAAGGCTTGGGACATTGACGCTCGGGGACTGGGACGTGGATAGTGTGTCGCTCCAAAGCGTGGTAGGCCAGAACCGGCGGGCGCGACACGCTGAGCCAAACTTCCTGATCCCAACCAAGCCCAGGCGACTGCCAGGATCCAGTTTTGAGCCTCGCCAGCACGTGTGTGTCACAAGGCGGCGGCCGAGGCGACACGTTGCTTCTTGCAAGCAGATGTAGCGCGTCGCTCGGACTCGCGGGACGGGGTCCCCAGAGTGTGAAGATTCGGCCCGCTCTACGCGTGTCTTCGCGGAGCTCAACGACTCGGACGTCCACGGTGCACGTAGGAGATACCAAGCGGACAGCTGAGGGACACGGCCGTGGCGGACTCGTGTGCTGCCTTGGGCTAATTGGCGTTGGTTGGCGATGACATGGAGCACTCCGCAGGGGACAACACTTCCACTCGCGATGGTCACCTGCGCCTTATGCGAGATCAATGGGCCGGCCAGGGTGAGTGAGTGAGTGAGTGAGTGAGTGAGTGAGTGAGTGAGTGAGTGAGTGAGTGAGTGAGTGAGTGAGTGAGGCGCTCCCCAAGGAGGATCCATGAGCTGACTGATGAGACTGACAATTGAACTTAGCTTTGCGGCGGTCGGACAAGAGCCAGGAGACGCCGTGGGCGAGACAGATGAATCGCTTCGCAAGGGTCAACTTTTCTGCTCGCGGAGTGGACCTGCATCTCATGAAGCCAGAGGACCAGACAGCAGTGAATCGTGGCAGTGGCGACTCCACTGCCCGAGTGTGCCATCTAACCTGCGTGCGTGCCTCGCGAAGGAGAGGGCGCGGCGAGGAAGAGGAGGAACGAGGAGGGGGAGGAGGACACAGAGGCTCCTCTGCAGCCCGTGGCGCCCCATGCACCTGTCAACGCCAGCCACACCCTCCAAAGCCTTCCCCTCTCACCTCCCCCTCGTCATCCTCCCTCTTCCCCCTCGTCCTCCCTACCCCTACCCCCCTCTATCAGCGCGTGCCACCTCTTCCTCCAGCCGCATCCTCAGCCTCAAGCCCCGAACCTCCCTAGAGCCTTGCAGAGCCTGTGCGGAACTCCGGGGCCCACGAATGCCCGAAGACCTCCCCTGGTTCCCGCCTCCCGCCTCCCCCTCCCCCACCTTTGTCCTCCTGCTCCAGCCCTCCAGGATCATCTCGAAGCCGCAGAATTCCGTGGGTGGCACTGCCACGGCCGTCTGTCAAAGCCATGGACAAGCGTAGGACGCCCCCCCTACCACCCCCTACTCCCCAGTCCCCCTCGTCTCCCTCCTCCTCCCTCCTCCTCCTCCTCCTTCCTCTCCGCCTCCTCCTATGTCGACGACTGGGGATGTTGGATAGAACGACGACGGCGACGACGACGACGACGAAGGCGGCGACGACGGCGACGACGGCGACGACGAGGACGACGACGGATCCTGGGTAGCGCCCTGGCCAGGAATGCCAAGGCAAGTGCGGCCGTGCCCGCGAGGGCAAGCCCCGGAGGCTCGAAGAGGGCCCAGGACCAGCCCACTGCACCAGCCTTCGATTCTGGAGAACCTCGAGCAGGCTCGACCCTCGAACCTGGGTCCTTGAGCGGCCTCGACCCCCACACCTCGACCCTCGACTGCCGATCCTCGAGCAGCCTCGATCCTGTAGGGGAGCAAGAGGAGGCCCCACCCCACCCCATCTGGCCCCCCTCCCAGGAGGGCGGTGGCGGGTGGGTGGGGAAAACCTGATGTGCCACCCTTTGCGAAACATCCGTGCCATCTAGTTGTGAAACTCTCTGGCCAAGACCCAGAGGGGGGGAGGGGGGCCCGTGCGGGTGAAGGCGCGCATTCTTTCCCTCAAATCCTCGACCTTCGAACCCATGAGTGTGCGCTGGGAGGGGCTCGATGTGTACACAACGTCGTCTGGTCGGCCCAGGAGCTCGGCCTATATAGACGTCCCAGCTGCCCGGCGTGCGGGGCGCTGGAGCGTCTGCTGTATCTGGAGGCGGCCAAGGGGGACTGCGCTGGATGAGCCCCGAGAAGATCGGCCAAGAGGGGGGGAGGATGCACGCCGCATCCACTCAAAATCGGTCCCCCGACCCCTCCCGGGGTCCAGCCGCACCAGCCCTGCGAACCGCGTCCAGCCGTGGCGGCGAGAAGCCCCAAGGACACCCACGAGGACGAAAAGGGTCGGGATCCACCAAAGCGGGAGGGGTGACCCTGACAGGGGGCATGAGTTCGATCCGCTGGTGCACCGAACTGCCACAAACAGATCGGGAGTTGCCGGCGGCTTGGGGGCATATCTTGTGGGCGGTTCGGTGCAAAAACCGATCGAACTCTCTCTCTCTCTCACTCTCTCTCTCTCTCTCTCTCCCTCTCACAGACACACTGGGGCACCCCCCCTTTGCGGGATCCCGGAACGGCCCCCCTTCCTCCTCCTTCCGCTGGCAGGAACCAGTGCCGGGCAACCTCAGACCCTCAGACTCCAACTCCAAGTCTACGCACCAACTGCCTTCGCCGAGCTGCTTGGCTCCCTGGTCGACCACACGACGTGCCCGACCCCCGACGTCAAGATCTTGCTCACCCCCCCGGGGTCTCGACCCATTCCCTGGGACCGGCTCCTCACCCGAATCGCTTTTTGGGGATCCCGAGGCCCGGTATAAGGGCCCCTGGAGGCTGCAAGCAGAGACAAACCTCCCGCCGTGCTTTTTGAAGGGGCCCTGGGACACACAAATAGATACACACAAATAACAGGAACGCCAATTGTTTCTAATATTCTCTGGGTTCTCGTCTCCCCCCCCCACTTCCCATATTTCCCCGTATTTTCCTTGGGATGGGAGATTCATCGGGGGAAAGAAATGACCCTCCGGGGCATCGGTTGGACAGGCAGGTTCAGTCCAGGGGGTGGGGGGCCGTGATCACCCGCCCATTTCCTCCTGCCCCACAAGCCGCACACACCCCAGAGTCCCCACCTGCCCCGCAGGTCCCACAGCTCAGGCTCCGACGTGCCCGTGGACAGAAAAGACCGGCGCAATGAGGCATGGGAGAGGGGGATGGGCGTACTCCAGATTTCGTAATAAAAGGGAGGGGGTCTCATTTCGGGGTGGGTCTCTTCCAGGCTATCTTGGAGGGCCTGGGGGGGTCTGGGGACGATGTTTTGGAGGGTTCTCCCACGGGGGGGGGGGTCTGAAATGGCTTGTCTTGGAGGGTCCAGACCCCCTCCCTTTTATTACGAAAACTGGCGTATTTTCCTGTCTGTGTGTTTTTCTCCCCTCCGGACTTTTCCTCATGACTCGCAGGGGGCCCCTCCGATCTGCTCCGCCGGGCGGCGCGCGGGGGCCTCGCGAGCGCGCGCGCGCCGCGCGCGCGCCGCGCGGGGAGAGTGCGCCTCGGGCCTTCGCGGCGCCCCGCCGTGCCCGGGAGCCGCCCGGGACGCCGGCGCCGGGCGAACGGGGGGATGGGAAAGGACAGACAACGGATGCACATCATGCGGGATGACGATTAGTTCAAAAGATTGGAGACAGCGATGAAAAACCTAGTCTTCTGCGCTTTCTGCACCATGTTCTGACTGGAGGAGATCGATTAAAGAAATAGTTTTCCAGCCCGGGACTTACCAGCCTGGAACATATCCCTATCCCTGTGCTGGGCACCTCCTCATCACGATGCCAACCTTAGGGGTTCCCTTCATTTTTGGGGGCGGATCCCTAGAGATTGTCATCGCCTTTTGGCGTGTCAATCGTAGGGATAGGGATACGCTCGAGGCTGGTAAGGGATGGGAAAGGAAAGAAAACGATGCACAGACACCGATTCTGGCCAGGCCCACCCTGAGCCCAGGATCGGTGCGTACGCCTGCGTGGCTTGGCCAGGGAGGCATATACACCGATGCTGGGCCCTGGGACGCTCCTGGCAAGGATCGGTGCACGTGCACAGGTCTGCTCGCCCGAGATATAGGAAAGGGGGGGGGTGAGAATCAGCTCACGTGGCTGATCTTCCCGGCGCCTCCCGGCGGCGGGAGGCGGCCATGCATCGAGGAAGGGGCCCCTCGGCGGGGCCGAAACCAGCCGCATGCAGCAGATTTCGGAACCGAAAGGCATGAGGAGAGGGAGGAGGCGAGGGACGAGGAGAGGGAGGAGGAGGGGGAGAAGGAGGAGGAGGAGGAGGAGGAGGAGGAGGAAGAGGAGGAGGAGGAAGAGGAGGAGAGGAGGAGGATGAGGAGGAGGAGGATGAGGAGGAGGAGGAGGACCCCCTTTCCCAATCCATCCCCCCCTGTCGTCCGCCCCGAAGGGGCGTCGGAGAGCCGCCCGCGGGGCGCCTCACCCGTGCGCGGCCGCGCGGGGGGCGCCGGGCGGGAGGAGCTCGGCGTCCTCGGCCGGGGCGGCCGCGGCGGGGGGCGGGCAAAGTCGACCGCCACCGTTACGTATGGTCGAGAAGTGAGGAGGGGCGGGCCTCCTCCTCCTCCTCCTCCTCCTCCTCCTCCTCCTCCTCCTCCTCCTCCTCCTCCTCCTCCTCCTCCTCCTCCTTCTCCTTCGCAGAGCGCTCGGAAGGCCTCGGACCGTCTGAGAGGTTTCCGGAGCCCTCCCCGAAGACACCGACAGTTTCTCAGACGGCCGTGGTGGCCGCGGCGGGGGGCGGGCACTGCCAGCAGGAGCGCGGCATGCTGCGCTCCTGCCGTGTCAGGGCCCCGTAGACCCCGACACGCTAGACCCGGACACCCAACATCCCTCGAAACCGAATTTTCCAAACGGCGGCACGAGCGAAATAATGCACTGCAGCATTTCCAGAATAAACCCGGACACAGGCCTCAAAAGCCTGCAAGACACCCCTAGACCGGGACACAACCCGAATCCTGCAGTGCAGCAAGCAAAACATGCACGGGTGCTGAAAAACGTGACCTTGCAGGAAAAGATGTCGTTTCCTTGGTTTTCCGTGTCCTGGTTAATCTGTGTCCTGGTCTCTGGGGGCCTGACTGTGGGGAGCAAAGGGGCTCTCCGGGCCACGTCGAGTCTCGGCCGCGAGCGGGCGCCCCGACCTGGATGCGAGGAGCGGCCCGAAAACGAGGAGGAGGAGGAGGAGGAGGAGGAGGAGGAGGAGGAGGAGGAGGAGGAGGAGGAGGAGGAGTGGTCCTTCCTGCAGCGCCTCGACTGTATAGGGGGGTGTCGGAGGCGGATGCTGAGCGCGGGCTATAGCTAGCCTGACCTGGCTTAGAGGTGGGCTACAAGTGCCCTCAGAGGTTTAAGGGGGAATGCAGATCTGGCCCGAGTGGGTGGAGCCCAAGTCGCGGAGTGATCTAATCACACGAAACCCTAAAACACTTTGGGCACATGAAACCCGCTTATAATCCAGACCCCGGACGTAATAATCTTTCAATGGCGTCGACCCCCAAAGGTCTCGACCCGCTCCCCTGTACAGGTTTTTCGTCCCGAGTCGGTTGCTGAGATCGAAAATCACGAAGGACCGTCCGCGGTGATTTTGTTCCTGGCCCGAGGGGGACTGCCTTCGAAGCTAGGTTCGGCCAGACAGAGCCCACCGCGTCCGCTTGCGAGCACCCCATCCCCTCAGCACCCCCCCCCGCGACCGTGCCAGCAATGGGGGCGGGCCCAGGCTCGACCCTGGCGCGCAGGCGGCCCCCCGACGGCAAACTGGATCATCCGCGACCGGACAGGCTCGGTGACGGACTTGGGGCGCGCCAGAATTTTGGCGGCGAGCCTGGGGCGGAAGCTCAGCGACACGTGAGGACGAGCCTTGGCAATCAAGGCCTTTGGTGCGCGACTGCACGGGGGAAGCTGGGTGGCCAGACCCGTCGCGCGAGTCGCTGCTACCGCTTCGCGCTCCGCGATCGGAGGACCCATTGGGCCCTCATGAAAATTCACCCCAGCGA
The DNA here is from genome assembly GCA_963575745.1 of Prorocentrum cordatum. Lineage (NCBI taxonomy): Eukaryota > Dinophyceae > Prorocentrales > Prorocentraceae > Prorocentrum > Prorocentrum cordatum. The sequence continues at coordinate 457,614 of CAUYUJ010008247.1, read as the reverse complement.
CCGCCACCGTTACGTACAGTCGGGGCGTTGACCTAAGGAACCCAAAATAAGGAACGGGGCCCCTTTCTCCCATAATTTGAACTTCAATTTCCCATGGAAAACCTCAGGAAAACAGAATGCAAACTGTAGAACAATCAAGGAACACCGAGCCCCTCCCCAACGAAAAGGGTTCCTTCTTCAGGGCCCGGGCTGTATGGTCGAGAAGTGAGGAGGGGCGGGCCTTCGCAGAGCGCTCGGCAGGCCTCGGACCTTCTGAGAAGCTTTCCGAGCCCTCCCCGAAGGCACCGACAGTTTCTCAGAAGGCCAGGGGGCCTCTGAGAAGCCCCGCCGCCTTCTGAGAAGGCAGTATCCCTCTCCCCTGACCTTCCAGGAGGGCAAAAAAATAGCACCAGGACCTCGATATCTGAATTCCAGTCGAGGTTTTAGGCAGCCCAGATAGGTCCATAGGTCTGGAGAGCTATTTCTTAGCACTCTGGAAGGTCAGGGTCATTGCCCCCCCCCTGGGCGTACCGCCGACGGATTTGGGGCGCGCAGCTGCGAATCCCGACAGCGAAGAGACGGCGCGTCGGGGTTCCAGCGAGGGTTTCGAAGACGTCGACGGCTCGCTCGTGACCGGGAGAACTCGCGACCAGAGGCCGCAATTCGGTCGCGACTGAGTCGTTCAGAGCATTACCAGACATGTTCGGTAACCTGGATCTGTGCGTCGCGATTTTTCGCGCTGGGCGCCTTCGCCCAGTTTCGTGCCCCCGGGCCCTCACGGATCGATTCGACTCGAGACATGGGGTCGCTATGTTCCACGATGCTGCATCTATTTCGCGACGTCGGACCTCAGGAAACTGCGACTGCGTGCACCTCTCGTTCTTGTTTTGCACGCCAGACAAGCGTTCGGGCAAGAATTGTCACGATGCTCTCTGTAACCGTTCTTTCCGCATCCATCTCGACCGTCCCGGCTTGCCCTCATGAGCTCGCCTGCCCCCGCTCGGGGGCGTCCAAGACGAGGGTGTCCAAGAGGGGGGGGCGCAAATCATGGCCGGCGGCATGTGCGCGGCCCAAGGGGGGAGGGGCCGGGGACGCATTGAAACAAGAAGAGGCGCCATGAAATCTGGGGAGATACATGGCCCTCGCCGTGATACTCACAACCACCTACAGCCGACCCGCATCATAAGGATGCACTACAAGGATGAGAGGGCCTTGGAAGGCCATGCCGACACTCTGCAAGCGGGGCGCGGCCAGCGAAAGCGGCCAAGGATGGGCCGAAGGGGGGAAGGATGCAAGGGCAACATTCGAAAGTTGCTCGTCCTCACCATGCGAGTTGACTGTAGCCATCCCCCCCCCTTCTTCGGGAGCGGCCAAGAGGGGGGTGTCCAAGAGGGGGGCGTGCAAATCATGGCCGGCGGCATGTGCGCCGCCCAGTGGGGGGGCCGGGAACGTCATGAAACAAGAAGAGGCGCCATGAAATCTGGGGAACTATCATGGCCCCCGCCATGATACCCCCCCCCCTAGCCATCACCCCCCTCTCTGCCGCCCCTGAGCAGTCATCACTAAAACAGGGCTAGGATCGGGATAAATCGCTCCAGAGCGTTCCGGAGCGCTCTCAGAGCGTTCCGGAACGCTCTGGAGCGGCCGCGGCGCCCAATACATCCTCCAAACCCGCCGATTCTCAGAGATTTCGAGTTATCCCGATCCGATTTTGTCCCGATCTTCGCGTCGTTTTAATCACCCCCCCCCTGCCGCCCCCGACCCTCTCTCGGATCCGGGACGGCCAGGGGCCGCCACCACGAGGCGGCCCCCGCGAGAGGTGGCCGCGGCCGGACTGCGCCGCCTCTCCGGCGGCGCCCTCCAGAGCGCTTCGCCCCCCGACGAGCGTCGGGGGGCGGCATGCCCGCCCAGAGGGCTGCTGCCTGGGGAGACCAAAAAGTACCGATGCCGCTACTCCCCAGACCGCTCCCGGGGAGCCTTCTGGCCAGAATTTCGAGGCGAATCCAGCGGTGGCGACGAGGGCCTCCGAGGAGGCCCAGAAAGGGGAAAGCGGGCGGAGGGTAGAGGTATGGGTACCTTTCCCTCCTCTGACTTCCGGCTACGCGCCTGCGCAGAGTTAAACAAACATCCCGGCAAAGCAACCTAACAGCGATGTGTACAAGCATATGTGGAAGTATTCCCCTTAAGATTCAGGTGAGAATCCAGTTGTAGAATTCTGCTGTTCTCGCAGTCGCAGTCACATTCGCAATGACAGTCACAGTGGCAACGGCCTTAGGATCCAATGGAATCCTAAAGATTCCTAGGGATTCCTAAGGCACCCTTAGGCATCCTTAGGAATCCATATGAATCCTTAGGAAACCGTAGGAATCCTGATTCCTAGGGATTCCTGGGGATTCCAAAGGATTCCTAGGGAATCCTAAGGATTCCTGAGGATGCTTAACTATGCCTACGGATTCCTAAGGATGCCTACGGATTCCCAAGGATTCCTAGGGATTCCTAAGGATTCCTATGGATTCCTACGGATGCCTCAGCCTGCCTCAGTTTCAGCCTCAGCCTCAGCCTGCCTCGGCTTGCCTCAGCCTCAGCCTCAGCCTGCCTCGGCCTCAGCCTGCCTGTCAGCCTCAGCCTCAGCCTGCAGCCGGCCTCAGCCTCGCCTCAGCCTCAGCCCTCAGCCTCAGCCTCAGCCTCAGCCTCAGCCTGCCTCGGCCTCAGCCTGCCTCAGCCTCCCCTCCTCCCCCCCCCCCCCTTCCCCCCCCATTCAGCCTCACCTTGTCTCAGCTTCGGCCTGCCTCGGCCTCATCCTCAGCCTCAGCCTCAGTCTCAGCCTCAGCCTGTCTCGGCCTGAGCCTGCCTCGGCCTCAGCCTGCAGCCTCAGCCTCAGCCTCAGCCTCAGCCTGCAGCCAGCCTCAGCCTCAGCCTGCCTGCAGCCTCAGCCTCAGCCTGCCTCGGCCTCTGCCTCAGCCTGCCTCAGCCTCAGCCTCAGCCTGCCTCAGCCTCAGCCTGCATCAGCCTCAGCCTCAGCCTGCCTCAGCCTGCCTCAGCCACAGCCTCAGCCTCAGCCTCAGCCTGCCTCAGCTTCAGCCTCAGCCTCAGCCTGCTTCGGCTGCCTCAGCCTCAGCCTGCCTCGGCCTCAGCCTCAGCCAGCCTGCCTCAGCCTCAGCGTCAGCCTCTCAGCCTCAGCCTGCATCAGCCTCAAGCCTCAGCCTCAGCCTACAGCCTCTCAGCCGCCTCAGCCTCAGCCTGCCTCAGCCTCAGCCTCAGCCTGCCTCAGCCTCAGCCGCCTCAGCCTCAGCCTCAGCCTGCCTCAGCCTCAGCCTCAGCCTCAGCCTCAGCCTCAGCCTCAGCCTGCCTCGGCGTGCCTCAGCCTCAGCCTCAGCCTGCCTCGGCCTCAGCCTGCCTCGGCCTCAGCCTGCCTCAGCTCGGGCATTCCAAATATGACGCAGGACTGGTGTTCTGGGAACACGAAGATCACGAAACGGCCCACAGTTGGCTCCAGGCAATCAAAATATATTAAAAGGAATGGTGTTCTGGGAACACGAAGAACACGAAATGGCCCACAGTTGGCTCCGGGCAATCAAAATATATTAAAAGGAATGGTGTCCTGGGAACACGAAGAACACGAAGTGGCCTACAGTTGGCTCCGGGCATTCAAAGTGTGGCCTGGGAATGGTGTTCTGGGAACACGAAGAACACGAAGTGGCCTACAGTTGGCTTCGGGCATTCAAAATGTGGCCTGGGAGCGGTATTCTGGGAACACGAAGAACACGAAGTGACCTACAGTTGGCTCCGGGCATTCAAAATGTGGCCTGGGAGTTGTGTTCTGGGAACAGAGTCTGTAGGAATCTACAGGAAACTTTAGGAATCTATGGGAGTCCTGGGGAGTCCCCGGGTTCCCTGGCTTCTCCCAGCACCCGCCCAGACCCTCCTGGGGAGTCAAGATGCTCTCTTTTGAGCCCACTAGGAGCCTATCAGTCTTCGCTGTTAGGTAACATTCTGGCTAAGATGGTGGGCATCGCTCCAAGCGTGTTCTTAACCCATAGCCCAGGTATGCAAAACTGCTACGAAAAAAGGACGCTCCAAGAAAGTGCCCACGGTCCGGTCCAGACTCCTGATGTCTCTTTCACGGGAGATGGAGCCCATGAACCTTGATGATTTGTCTTACGCTTTCTGACGGGTGTGCGCGCAAGAGTGACCCTTGGCAAGAGTGACCTGTGGCGTGCGGCCTAAGGGGGGGGGCTCCTCGGAGACGCCACCAGGCGCGCAAGCCGCTGCTGGCGCATCGCATTTAGCGATGGGGGGGCCCTCGGGCTCGTACCAGTAATGCGGGATGACGATTAAAAAAATGGGAGAGAACGATTACGCTACCGAGGAACCCCACATACTGATTTTATGTCTTGTGTGAACCGCGCTACCACTACCACCGCCGTCATGCTCTCAGGTGCCCCCTGTGGTCGTTGAAAGGAGGGGGAGGACGTGTGGGGGGAGAGGAAGGGTTGAGGAGTCATCTGTGACGGTCATATCCAGCGTCGCCTGGCAATTGGATACGAGAGGTAATACGCAATCCCGCACTAGAGGCTATGCCTGGACGACCCTGGCACGCATAGGGAGACCACCGCCTGCGCACCCCCTCTGGTGTCGAGAAAATGCAACGCCTGCAATGCCTGGACGACCCTGGCACGCATAGGGAGACCACCCCCTGCGCACCCCCTCTGGTGTCGAGAAAATGCCACGCCTGCAATGCCTGGACGACCCTGGCACGCATAGGGAGACCACCCCCTGCGCACCCCCTCTGGTGTCGAGAAAATGCCACGCCTGCAATGCCTGGACGACCCTGGCACGCATAGGGAGACCACCCCCTGCGCACCCCCTCTGGTGTCGAGAAAATGCCACGCCTGCAATGCCTGGACGACCCTGGCACGCATAGGGAGACCACCCCCTGCGCACCCCCACCCCCTCTGGTGTCGAGAAAATGCCACGCCTGCATGCCTGGACGACCCTGGCACGGCATAGGGAGACCACCCCCTGCGCACCCCCTCTGGTGTCGAGAAAATGCCACGCCTGCTATGCCTGGACGACCCTGGCACGCATAGGGAGACCACCCCCTGCGCACCCCCTTCTGGTGTCGAGAAAATGCCACGCCTGCTATGCCTGGACGACCCTGGCGCGCATAGGGAGACCACCCCCTGCGCAACCCCTCTGGTGTCGAGAAAATGCCACGCCTGCTATGCCTGGACGACCCTGGCGCGCATAGGGAGACCACCCCCTGCGCACCCCCTCTGGTGTCGAGAAAATGCCACGCCTGTTGCCTGGACGACCCTGGCACGCATAGGGAGACCAGCACCTGCGCACCCCCTCTGGTGTCGAGACAATGCCACGCCTGCTATGCCTGGACGACCCTGGCGCGCATAGGGAGACCACCCCCTGCGCACCCCCTCTGGTGTCGAGAAAATGCCACGCCTGCTATGCCTGGACGACCCTGGCGCGCATAGGGAGACCACCCCTTGCGCACCCCCTCTGGTGTCGAGAAAATGCTACGCCTGCTATGCCTGGACGACCCTGGCGCGCATAGGGAGACCACCCCCTGCGCACCCCCTCTGGTGTCGAGAAAATGCCACGCCTGCTATGCCTGGACGACCCTGGCGCGGATAGGGAGACCATCCCCTGCGCACCCCCTCTGGTGTCGAGAAAATGCCACGCCTGCTATGCCTGGACGACCCTGCCGCGCATAGGGAGGGGGGCTGGGGGGGGGGGGGGGGGGGGGGGGGGGGGAAAACCACCCCCCCCCCCCCTGCGCACCCCCGTCTGGTGTCGAGAAAATCTGCCACGCCTGCAATGCTGACGACCCACGTATAGCCGTGTCCCAAGACCACCCCCTGCGCCCCCCCTCTGGTGTCGAGGAAATGCCACGCCTGCTTTGCCTGGACGACCCTGGCGCGCACAGGGCGACCACCCCCTGCGCAACCCCTCAGGTGTCGAGAAAATGCCACGCCTGCTATGCCTGGACGACCCTGGCGCGCATAGGGAGACCACCCCCTGCGCACCCCCTCTGGTGTCGAGGAAATTTCACGCCTGCTATGTCTGGACGACCCTGGCGCGCATAGGGAGACCACCAACTGCGCACCCCCTCTGGTGTCGAGGAAATGCCACGCCTGCTATACCTGGACGACCCTGGCGCGGATAGGGAGACCACCCCCTGCGCACCCCTTCTGGTGTCGAGAAAATGCCACGCCTGCTATGCCTGGACGACCCTGGCTCGCACGCATAGGGAGACCACCCCCTGCGCACCCCCTCTGGTGTCGAGAAACTGCCACGCCTGCAATGCCTGGACGACCCTGGCACGCATAGGGAGACCACCCCCTGCGCACCCCCTCTGGTGTCGAGAAAATGCCACGCCTGCTATGCCTGGACGACCCTGGCACGCATAGGGAGACCAGCCCCTGCGCACCCCCTCTGGTGTCGAGAAAATGCCACGCCTGCTATGCCTGGACGACCCTGGCACGCATAGGGAGACCACCCCCTGCGCACCCCCTCTGGTGTCGAGAAAATGCCACGCCTGCAATGCTTGGACGACCCTGGCACTCATAGTGAGACCACCCCCTGCGCACCCCCTCTGGTGTCGAGAAAATGCCACGCCTGCTATGCCTGGACGACCCTGGCACGCATAGGGAGACCACCCCCTGCGCACCCCCTCTGGTGTCGAGAAAATGCCACGCCAGCAATGCCTGGACGACCCTGGCACGCATAGGGAGACCACCCCCTGCGCACCCCCTCTGGTGTCGAGAAAATGCCACGCCTGCAATGCCTGGACGACCCTGGCACGCATAGGGAGACCACCCCCTGCGCACCCCCTCTGGTGTCGAGAAAATGCCACGCCTGCAATGCCTGGACGACCCTGGCACGCATAGGGAGACCACCCCCTGCGCACCCCCTCTGGTGTCGAGAAAATGCCACGCCTGCAATGCCTGGACGACCCTGGCACGCATAGGGAGACCACCCCCTGCGCACCCCCTCTGGTGTCGAGAAAATGCCACGCCTGCTATGCCTGGACGACCCTGGCACGCATAGGGAGACCACCCCCTGCGCACCCCCTCTGGTGTCGAGAAAATGCCACGCCTGCAATGCCTGGACGACCCTGTCACGCATAGGGAGACCACCCCCTGCGCACCCCCTCCTGGTGTCGAGAAACTGCCACGCCTGCAATGCCTGGACGACCCTGGCACGCATAGGGAGACCACCCCCTGCGCACTCCCTCTGTTGTCGAGAAAATGCCACGCCTGCGATGCCTGGACGACCCTGGCACGCATAGGGAGACCACCCCCTGCGCACTCAGCTAAGCTGAGCCGAGCTGTGCTGTGCCGTGCCGTGCTGAGCTGAGCTGAGTGAGGTGAATGAGCGCGGGTGCGGCGCGGCAGGGAAGAGAAGGAGAGGGAGGAGAAGGAGAAGGAGGAGAGGAAAGTGAGGAGAGGAGAGGAAGGAGGAGAGAGGAGATGAGGTGAGGAGAGGAAGGAGGAGAGAGGAGATGAGGTGTGAGGTGAGGTGAGACGCGGGTGCGCCGCGGCAGGGAAGAAAACCAGAACCCCACGAAACACGTGGGGAATTCAGACAATAGTTTTCTGTTATTTCTGCACAATTTTCTGACTGGAGGAGAACGGTTAAAAAAAATAGGTGTCCAACCCGCGGCCGGTTTTTTCTAATCGTCATCTTGGGCGCCGCCGCGTGAACACGACCCCTGGTCATTTATTGATCGTCATCCTCCATGATGTCACTCCAGCGAAAGGTCACTCTGACGTGTGGCCGATGCTCGGGGGTCTGGTGCTCAGCTGCTGCACAAGAAAACGCTGCTTGTTCAAGGTTAGACTCGTCGGCGGTCGGCCAGCCGAGACGGAACAACAGAACCGCCACAGCAGACCAGAGCAGACACCGACACGGCAGCGCGAGGCACCGAACCGAACACGGCGCGAACGAGAGCCCCAAAACATAAAAGAATGGCCCCAACACAAAAAAATGCCGACGCTGAAAACACACAACAAGAATAATAACAATAATAAGAAGAACAATAAGAAAGAAGAAGAAGAAGAAGAAGAAGAGGAAGAAGAAGAAGAACACCCGCCCCAAGCGTTGTTTGTACCATCTCGGGCCAGGACTAGAGCTGGGGGGGTGCCCTGCGCGCAGGCCTAAAGCCCTCCCGAGCCCGAGGCGCTTGTGGAAGGCTAACACGGTGCTCAAACAGATTTGCCCTGCGCTTCTCCTCGAGAAGGGCGAAGAGGAGAGGGATGCCCGCGGAGACCTCCCGAGACCCCCGCGCAGACCGCCAGAGGCCTCGAGAGAAACTCCTCGAGGCCCCGAGACTGCTTCGCACCTCCAGGGCCTTTCTCGGGGCTCCTCTGCCCCCCCCCCCCTCCAGGGAGCCGAGGAGAAGCACGGGGCCTCTCTGCCATTAAGTCGGGCCTGTCCCCCTACAGGGGGATTTTCGACGAAAAATAGAAAATGCCCCAACAATAACCAAACCATCTTCCAAAAATAGTCAGGGGGACTAGTTTTTGTATGTTTTGACCTCCTTGGAATATTTCGTGTTTCTTTTTTAAAATAAAAAAGAAAACATGTTCGTCGAACATCCCCCTGTAGAGGGACGCGCCCGACAATTCTCTGCCACGAGGCGGATGGGCCTGGGAGGCGATGAAAGGGCCCGAGGAACCGCACATGCAGCACCTGGAGGACCTAGGCTTCCTGACGTTCGAGAAGGACGTGGTGTCTGGGTGGCGGCAGAGAGCGAAACCCATGCTGCCCCCACCAGCCCCCCCCCCGCCGACGGCGACGACGACGACGACGATGACGACTGCGAGTGACGACAGCGACGACGACAGCAGCGAGGTCGACGATGACGACTGCGAGTAACGACGGCGACCAACGACGACGACGACTGAATGCGGCGGTGGCGACGACGACGACGACGACGACGACGACGACCCAAAACGAAGACGACAACGACGACGCCGACGACAGCGGCGGCAACGGCGGCGGCGGCAGCGACCCAGACCGCGACGACGCAGAGCGGCGATGATGGCGGCGGCGGCGGCGATGATGGCGGCGGCGGCGGCAACGACGCCGTCGGCGTTGCCGATGACGGCGGCGGAGACAAACGGCGGCAGCGACGAAGACGCCGACGCCCACGTCGAGCGACGACGACCAACGACGGCCACGACAGCGACGGTGACGACGACGTCGACGATGGCGGCGGCGCCAACGTCCTCGAGGGGCGCGGTCCCTGCAGGCAGCTGTCGCGGCGCGCTGTGAGCCTGCAGGGGAGGAGTGCGAGGACGAGGAAGAGAACCTCGCTTCCTCCCCCCTCCCCTACCCTCCCTTTCCCTCCTCCCGTTTCCTCCTCCTCCTCCTCCCGTCCCTGCTCTGGCTCCCCCTCCCCTCCCCTCCCTTCTCCTCCTCCGCCTCCTTCCCTCTGTTGTTCTCCTCCCCATCACTGCTCCTCGGCGCTCGCGGCGCTTTGTGAAATGCAGAGCTGGTGCGCAGCTTCGTTCTGCGGCACGAGCTGCTGGAACGGTCTCCCTCGTAAGCGCTGGACGCTTGGATGACACCCGCATCGAAGACGCCAACGGCGAACTTCTCCTCCTCCTACACCTCCTCCTCCTACTGGTTTTCTCCTCCCTCTTCTCCTCATCCTACTGGTTTTCTCCTCCTCCTCCTACTAGGAACCTCCCTCTTCTCCTCCCCCGTCTCCTCCTACTTCTCCTCCTCCACTGGGAGCCTCCTTCTTCTCCTCCTCCTACTGTTTTTTTCTCCTCCCCTCCAGCCTCCGTGTCCTCTTCCCCATCCTCATCCCTCCCCACCGTGCCCTGCCGTGCCGCCCGCGCGCCTCCCGCCCCCCTGCCTTCCTTCCCCGCGCGCCCTGCCAGCCTCCCCTTCTCTTACGTCGGGCCCGTCCCTCTACAGGGGGAAGATTCAAGAATAGTCAAAAAGTAGTCTGGGGACTATGTTTGGAGTATCTGTTTGACCATGTTGGAACATTTTCTTGCGCAGTTCTTGCTTCTCGTCGAAGCTCCCCCTGTAGGGGGACAGGCCCCGCTTAACCCTACGCCTCGCCCCCCTCCCGTGCCGTGCCGTGCCGCCCGCGTGCCCCGACGCGCCGCGCTCGGCCTCCAGGGCGCAGGGACGCTGCCGCCCGCTCGCCGCTTGCACGCGCCCGCTTGCCGCGCCCGCGCCCGCGCCCGCGCGTGCCGACGCCGACTTGCCACGCGGCCGCTTCCGCTTTGTAGCCTTGCCATCCTGCGGCAGTCCCAAGCCCGTGCTGGCGGGCATTGTTGTGTGGCCTCTCTCGGGAGCCCTCGGGGGGAGCCCTCGGGAGCCCCACGGCAACGGGGCTGGTGGGACCCCGGGTTGGCCCCGTGCCCCAACGGGGCTAAATGTGACCCCGCGTTGGGGCCATGACCGCCGCTCTGGTACAGGGCCCCTGGGAAGCGAGCGAAGCGGACGGCGGCACGTGTCTTCCCATGTAATGCGGGATGACGATTAATAAACAAATGGGAGAGAACGATTAAAACATAGTTTTCTGCTATTTCTGCACAGTTTTCTGACTGGAGGAGAACGATTAAATAAATAGTTTTCCAGCCCGCGGCCGGTTTTTTCTAATCGTCATGCCAGGCGCCGCCGCGTGAACACGACCCCCGGTCATTCATCAATCGTCATCCTCCATTAACGCCGGAGTTTAGGGTCACCATGCCAATGCAATAATTGTAATTTGTTTGGGGTATGCGCTCGCTGCTCCGATCTGGTCTCATCCGGAGACCGTGCAGAAGCAACACAACGAACGAACTCCTTCGGCGCTGAGCGAGCCCGACTCGGAAGCGTGGGAGATGGGGGGAGGGGAGGATGGAAGGAGGAGCAGGGCGGTGAGGAAACAATCAGAGACAGATCTCGCTGCTCCCCGGACCTCTCTCCCAGGGGACCTCGAAAAGAACCCAGCCGCTGCGACGCGGCCTCCCCAGGACAAGCAGCGGTACCGTTGCTCCTCTGAGGGAAGAGGAGGGAGGGAGGGGGAGCGATGGAGAAGCAAGCAAGGGTGAGGGAGGAACGATGGGGAGAAATTAGCAAAATTGGCGGCGCGCAGAGGGGTGTGGGGGTAGGGGGAAGGCTTCTCAGAAGCACCCCTGCTTCTTAGAAGGCGCGGGTCTTGTCTGTAGATGTAAGACCGGCGCCTTCTAAGAAGCAGCATCCGTCTAAGAAGCCTTCCCCCCTCCCCCTACCCCCTTGTGCGCGCCGCCCAGAAAACCATCCGCGGTATTTTTGTGCCACAGCGAGCGGAGGCTTGAGTTTCCTGCCGTGATTCGGGTCCCCGGCGGCCGCTCAGGACGATTCCAGTACCCCTGAAACGCTGTCGGCGCGGCGCCACTGTTGGAGAGCATCCTGAGGCAAGACAACCCTTGGGAAAGAACGGAAACATCCGATCCCCTTCGAATCTTGAAAACCTAAAGCTCCGAAAACCTTACAACGAGAGGATGTCAGGATGTATTGGGCAGCCTGCTGCATCTGCTGGTGCCCTATGTTGATCTGCATAGGCCGGCGCTTCTCGACCAGTATCTCGAGCACCTCCGCGGGACCAGGGGGGAGAAAGAACGGCGCCTCGGGCACCCTGCGGAGCACGACGCAGTGCGGGCGAGGAGGAAGAAAGAGGAAGGGGAACCAATTTGTTCCCAGATCAAGGCACTCACCCGAAGGCTGCACGACGGGAGACACAATACAAAGGACACATACGGTAAGACATGTGGTTATTCCCCAGACATTACCAGCCTCGAACGTATCCCTATCCCTAAGATTGACACACCAAAAGGCGATGACAATCTTAGGGGTTCGCCCTCAAAACTTGAGGGAATCCCCAAGACTGGCGTCGTGATGTGGAGGTGCCCAGCATAGGGATAGGGATGTGTGTCCAGGCTGGTCAAGACAGCGCTCGCACTTTTGGGCCTCGTACTTCCCTCCCCCAAATGACTGGCCCTGGTGGTCGGCGTGGCCGGCTCGTGGCCGCCCGTCGCCGCCCGTCGCCGCCCGTCCTTGGTCGCGGTGTTGATCCTGCGAGGCCCGCACTCCGTCGTGGCTCGCATTGCGCTGCGCTGCTGCGCATCTGTCTTGCAGTGCTCAGCACTTGTTTGCACTGCGCGGCGTTGCTCTGCGATGCTCTGGACCACATCGATTGCAGCACATGGGTGGTACCACACACACATATGTATGTATGTATGTATGTATGTATGTATGTATGTATGTATGTACGTACGTACGTACGTACGTACGTACGTATGTATGTATGTATGTATGTATGTATGTATGTATGTATGTATGTATGTATGTATGTATGTCTGTATGTATGTATGTATATATGTATGTATGTATGTATGTATGTATGTATGTATGTATGTATGTATGTATGTATGTATGTATGTATGTGTGTGTATGTATGTATGTATGCATGCATGCATGTATGTATGTATGCATGTATGTATGTATGTATGTATGTGTGTATGTGTGTATGTGTGCATGTGTGTATGTGTATGTGTATGTGTATATATATATATAAATATAAATATTGCACCGCGTTGATTGCACCACCTCGATTGTGCCGCACAGAATGCAACAAGCCATGGTTTGGGGCCCAGGCTGGCTGGCACAAGAAATGCTGGGCACATTCGTTCGCCTCGGCACCCTCCGGCTCTTCCTCCACCTCCTTGTGCTCCTCCTCCTCCCCCTCCTCCTCGTCCTCCTCCTCCTCGTCCTCCTCCCTCTCCTCTTGTTTGTTCTCTTTGTTCTCCTCCTGTTTCTTCTCCTCTTCTTGCCCATCGGCCTCCGCCCCGTCCCCCATGCGAGCAAAAACGAGTGACGGGACGCCGACTACAGGCGCCTTGTTCTGCATGCACTCCTGCAGCATCGCGTGCGAGTTGCCGCGGATGCCGTTGACCGCCGTGATGCGGTCGCCCTCCTCGACCCTGACGAACCTGGGGGGACAAAGGGGTGCCGATACCAATACTTCCCCGACCTCTCCTCGGGTGCATTCCTACCAAAACTTCGAGGCGAATCCAACCACGGCGACCGGGACCCTCCCACGAGACCCGAAGAGGCGAAGAGGAGGCCAGGGCAGCGGCGTCGGTGTTCGTTCCTCCCTGGAGGGCCTGGACCCCTCCTGGCAGTTCCACCGGTGCACGAGGCCGGTGGGTGTCACAGCGTCTATCACCAGGAAGGCGCGCTCCTGTGAGGTGCAACGTCAGGGGGGGGACAGGCCCCGGGGGGTCGGCGGTCGGCCCCCGATGTAGCGAATGTGCACGCTCCTTGGCGGGTCGGGTCATCGAGCCCCTATCGGCGATCAGTGGGCGACTGGGGGTCGATGCGTCCCCCCTAAGCCTACCCCCCGCCCCCAGATGCTCGACATCTGGTCTTCGGACCACACCTCGGGTCTCCGGCGGCCGTTCGGGACGACCCGGGCACCCCCCGACGCGTCTCGGCGAGGCGCAGCTGCTGAAACGCGCCCCGAGACTGACACAGAGCGTTGCTTGACGGTCCAGGGGGCCCAGGAAGGGCCCCCAGGGGTCGAAAGTAGCGACGCACCGTCCGCCGTGATGTTGTCGATGACTCGAAGGGGTCAGGGGTCGAGCCTCGAGCTTCGAACCCTCGAGCCCTTGAAATGTGAGCGTTTTTTTTGTATTCGGCGTCTCGACATTGGGAGGAAGGGGGGGAGGGGGGGGGGGTCTGGCTCTGGACCTCTGCATAGTGCGACTGTTTGGGACCCGGCGTGCTACTGGGGAGACCCCACCCGCTCGCAACAGGCGCCCCAAGCAGCCAAGATCTCCTACCATCTCTGAAAGGGAACAGTACGCATGATGTGCCAACCCCATCGGACTGAGCATGCCCACTGTGGAAAAGGGAGCCTCTGGTCCGGGGACGCACGCCGGCAAGGCGTCCTAATGGCTGCTGCTGCGCCAACAGCGTGCCTATGAACGACAACGCGCTGTTCCAGCACGTCGTTTGGACGAGGCCTTCACGACTGGGGGAGGGGGGGAGGTTTGGGGGCCCTCGCCGATCGGCAAAACAACGAATAAAAACGCTCGCAATGGCCGCTGCTCCTGGTGGATGTTCACGCCGAGCCGCTCGCCCGCGGAGCTGTCCAGCGTGATGTGCACGTTGCTCACGACCACGACGCCCGGGTGGCCCAGCGCCTCGCCGTCTGGGCCACCTCGGAGGCGCAGCGGCCACGGCTCAGAACGTCAGGATGCGCCGACGACGACGCCGACGCCGACGCCGACGCCGACGCCGACGACGACGACGACAACGACGACGACGACGACGACGACGCCAACCCCCGGCGCAGCGGCCACGGCTCAGAACGTCAGGATGTTCGACGACGACGTCGAAGCCGACGCTGCCGACGCCGACGACGACGCCGACGCCGCCGACGACGACGACGCCAAGCCCCTCGTCGGTCGTCGGAGCAGCGCGAGGAGCCCTCGAGGTGAGATGTTTTCAGACATGCTCGTCGGATCTCGGCGGTTTTCCAGACCCCAGCAGCTTTCCAGCGGCAGCGTTATGGTCCGAACGCCAATTATCAACCGCCGCTCGAATGACCGCGGGGATTGCTTAGGGGATAGTAGGGTTAGAAGTGGATGCCAAGGTGTGTCATATCTGGCCTGACCTAGCTTGCACGTGGGCTACAATTGCCCCACTCCTGGCCTCCTCATCCCCTTCGCAAGCCGCGCGGTCATCCAAGCGGTGTCCGTCTTCGAGCCTCAGGACCATCATAAACGGATCTGGGGCTGGGGACGGGGTCGGGACCTCTTGGGCCCTGGAATGGGAACATCACGACGGATGACTGTTGATAATTTTCAGCCTCTGGGGTCCCTCACCGGGCCCAAGGACGGTCAAAACAATGGCTCGGGATGAAAAGCAGGTCCCGGAGAAGGGGTCGAGCCCTCTGGGGGCTTGCGCTAGAAAACAATCACGACGGAGGATGTCTGAGACGACTCGAAAACCAGGCTGCACGGTCGGGATCTGTTGCACAGATTGTGGCGGTGGCGGCCCTGGCGACACGCTATGCCCGCGAGCGGATAGCGTATCACTCCGCTCCGCTGGGCAGGGGGGTGGGAAAGGCTCGGGACGCTGACGCTTTGGAGCTGGGAAGTGGTCCGCGGTTCTCGCCGAGGTGTGGTGGGCCAGGACTGTCGGCGCGACACTCTGAGCAAACGTTCCTCACCGTGGCTTTTCTAGTGAGGGAGCGCCTCGTGCCGCACCTCTTCTCCCTCCCCGCCCCGTCGATGGGGGGAGCACGCCAAAGGGCTTCGCGAGACCCGGACCCTCGACGACCTTGTCATGACCTTGTCATGACGTCGACCCCCAGAAGTCTCGACCCACTCCCCGGGACCGGTCCTGCATCCTGAGTCGTGCTTTGACGGTCCAGGGGGCGGGGCGATGGACCCCGAGCCCGAAAACGATGCCGTGATTTGTACACGACTCGAGGGCTTACTGGGACGGGGCTCGCGGAGAGGGAGATGCGGGCAGCGGGCTCGCGCTGTGTGCACGCGGCGCGCGGCAAGCACACCAGCGCCGTGGTGCTGCGCACTGGCGCCGCGCAGACACCCTCTCGCCGTACCTGCTCGCACTGCCGCGCAGTCCTCCGGCTCTCCCGGCTCATCCTCCTGGGGGGGGCCTGGCCAGGACATCTGAGCATCTGACATCTGAGCATCCCACGATGCCACAAGTAAGGCAAGCTGACAGCACCCCTCCCCTCCGTCTCCTCCGTGTTCCTCCGTCTTCCTCCTCCTCCCCCCTCGTTCTCCTCGTCATCAGCACCATCATCATCATCATCATCATCATCATCATCATCATCATCATCATCATCATCATCATCAACCACAACACCATCTTCATCACCATCATCCTCACAACCATCATCATCATCATCATCAGCATCATCATCATCATCATCATCATCCGCATCATCAGCATAATCATGCTCATCATCACCATCACAATCACCATCAACATCATCATCATCATCATCGTCATCATCATCATCATCAACATCACAATCACCATCAACATCATCACCATCCACACCATAATCATCAGCATCATCAGCATCAGCATCGTCATCATCATCAGCAGCATCAGCATCGTCATCATCATCCTCATCCTTCTCTCCGTAACTACCATTCGAACTGGGTCGTGTCGTCGCACCTCCTGGCGTGTTGGTATTTCATGCGGTCCATGCGTTTCTGAAACTCCTTCACGGCTGACGACAATGAAGCTTGAAGACTCCAACAGTTTTGTGAACTTGGAGGGCGTGCAGTGCTCAACCTGTGGCACATGATGCGACGCCGTTCACATCTGATACGTAGCACTCCACTGTTCCACACTTGCGGATAAGAGTGAGGGGGCGGGCACGGGCGACGCGGGCGTCGAGCCGGCGGACCTCGTGGCCCTCACCTTCCTTGTCGATGGCGCCCTCCTCCTCCTCCTGCTCCTGCTCCTCCTCCTCCTCCTCCTCCTCCTCCTCCTCCTCTTCCTCGTCCGCGTCCTCATCGTCGTCGTCGTGCTCTGACAAGGTCAGCGCGGGGGGGAACGCTGGTGGGCCACCCGGAACGAATGTAAAAACAGCCCGCCGCAGGCGCCGAATTTTGGGTTTGTTCAGTGAACGTAGTTTGGGTCGCGGGTGGGTCGCGGGCTCTCAACCTCCACCTGGAATATATTCAAAAACATCCCGCCGCAGGCGCCGAAAATTTTGATTTGTCCACCGAACGCGGTTTGGGTCGCGGGTGGGTCGCAGGTTCTCCACCTGGAACGAATGCAAGAGAAACCCGCTGCAGGCGCCAAAGTTTTGTCGTGTTCAGTGAACGTAGTTTGGGTCGCGGGTGGGTCGCGGGCTCTCCACCTCCACTTGGAAGGAATTCAACAACAGCCCGCCGCAGGTACCGAAAATTTTGATTTGTCCACTGAACGCGGTTTGGGTCGCGGGTGGGTCGCAAGTTCTCCACCTGGAACGAATGCAAAAGAAACCCGCTGCAGGCTCCGAAAATTTTGGGTGGGTCGCGGGGTGGGTCGCGGGTGGGTCGCGGGTGGGTCGCGGGTGGGTCGCGGGCGCGGTTGCCCGCGTTTGGGTCCCGGGTGGGTCGCAGGTTCTCCACCTGGAACGAATGCAAAAGAAACCCGCCGCAGGCGCCGAAAATTTTGGGTGGGTCGCGGGGTGGGTCGCGGGTGGGTCGCGGGTGGATCGCGGGTGGGTCGCGGTGGGTCGCGGGTGGGTCGCGGGTGGGTCGCCGGTGGGTCGCGGGTGGGTCGCCGGGGGGGGTCTCGGGGTGGGTCGCGGGCGGGTCGCGGGGTGGGTCGCGGGGTGGGTCGCGGGTGGGTCGCGGGTGGGTCGCGGGGTGGGTCGCGGGTGGGTCGCGGGGTGGGTCGCGGGTGGGTCGCGATCAGCAGCGGGGGTGGTTCACGGTGGGTCGCGGGGTCGGGTCGCGGGTGGGTGGTACGACCAAAACAACAAACACAACAGACAACAACAACAACAACAACAACACCAACAACACAACAACAACACCCCGAGCCGAGCAGCAAGCAACACAAAAACAACAACACAACAACTACACCAACAACAACAAAACAGCAGTGCAACACAGCAGCAAACACACAACAACACAACACCACACAACAACAACAACAACAGCAACAACAACCACAACAACACCCCAACCACACCCACAACAAACCACAACAACAACAACAATCACTTTATACCGCGAACGCTCAGTGTTCTCACCAGTGCCAGGGTTTTCATCGGAGGCGGGCAATACCCCCACTTTGTGGGGGGGCCGGTTCAAGCTCTACCAAGTTTCCAAACGACTCTTCGCCACCACCCACACCCAGCTTCCCGCCCTATGACGTTCGGACACTTCACTTCGTGGCCTGCGGACGACCGTGGCTACTACACTGGCGCGGAGTACACACCCACAGAAGTTGTTAAGCCTACGTTCGTACACCCACAGAAGTTGTTAAGCCTTGTTAACCCACAGAAGTTGTGAAGCCTTCCACAGAACATCTGTTGCATATGATGCATATGGTACAGCCGCAAGGGATTGTGGCCCCTGGCAGGCGCGCGAACCCCGTTGCAAGAGCGTGCGAAAGTAGCTCGCGCGAGCTCATGTAACATAAATGTTGGAAAACCATTGGTTTTTTTTTAGGATTCGGACAGCGCGCGCGGGTAGAAATTTTGAAAAGTCGTGCAGGTGTTTTTTCGAGGACCTACGGTGCGATTCGTGTGATTTTATGATGCGCGGTGCTAAAATTCTTAAGAAGCCCAATGGTTTTTGGAGATTTCGGCGTGCGCGCGCGAAGAAAAAACGAATGTGTCCCGCATGGTATTATTTGACAGGGATGATGGCCCTGGCAGGTGCGCAACCGTTGTCGCAGAAGTTCGAAAAAGTTGCTCGCAAAAGCCCGTTTGACAGGAATGTTTAAAAAGTGTTGGGTTTCCTACGAATCCGCAAGAGCGCGCGGGATGAGATTTTGTCAATTTTTTGTTGAAAAACCATTGGTTTTTTGATGTTTTTATGTTAAATCGCTGCGAACACTAAGGTTTTGGAAGGATTTCGTCTTGCGCGCGCGAATGTCCACTTTACCTTATTTTTTGCAAGGGATTCTTGAATTTTGATTATATTAGAACAAGAAATGTCATTTTATAGTGTTTTTTGCAAGGGAAAACGGATTACAACAAAACAACCGGATCTTGATGACATCGTATTACCTGAGGCTTCCTCACGAAAATGATGAAAATGTAGCTGCGGCCTAGGCGGCGCAGGGGGGCCGTGCACCAGGGGTCCCAACAATAATTATTCTGTAGAATTAATAATGTTCAACAACAACAGTAATAATAATACGCATCGCGGAATTCCACTTCAGCCACGCACCCAGGGACAGTGAATGACCGTTCGGTTCAGCCCTCACTCTAATATAACATAACACCAGAGATAACCCCAACCAGTGGATGAATTGAACATTGATACTAAGGATCTTGAGATCGATTGTGAGATCGATAATGAGATCGATAGTGTAATCGATAGTGTGGACGATTGTAAGTAAGGTCGATCGTGAGACCGAGAGTGAAATCGGTTCAATGAGATCGATAGTGAGATCAATCGCGAGATCGCTCATGCGATCTCTAATGAGATCGCTTGTGAGGTTGATCATGAGATCGATTGTGAGATCGATGGTGAGATCGATCGAGAAATCGGTAATGAGATCGATGGTGAGACCGATCGATAAGAAGATCGACCAAGAACCCGGGAACCCAGGAAACTCGCCGCCCTCCGAAATCGGCCCGGAATCCGGAACTGGGAACCCGGGAGCTCGGGACCGGGAACCCGGGACCCCGGAAACCCAGCCTGCCACCAAAATCGGCGGGGAATTTTCGCCAAATCCTTCAACTTCCTCTAGGGCCTCTTCATCTTCAGTGCAAGCGCTGATTGGGCAATGAAGAAGTACACGGGTGTCTGACTGCGATTTAGCGAAATAGTTATTCCAACTTCCTTCCCCTCGGGGTAGCCGTCTACCTCTCCCCCCACCTCCTCTCCATGGGTCTGGAAACACCCAGAGCGAAAGACCCGCGAAAGCCTTGATGTTTGACTTC
This sequence comes from Prorocentrum cordatum, assembly GCA_963575745.1. Taxonomy (NCBI): domain Eukaryota; class Dinophyceae; order Prorocentrales; family Prorocentraceae; genus Prorocentrum; species Prorocentrum cordatum. The sequence continues at coordinate 437,969 of CAUYUJ010008247.1, read as the reverse complement.
TCTTGTCGTCGTCGCTGTCGCTGTCGCCGTCGCCGTCGCCGTCGCCGTCGCCGACGCCGACGTCGCCGTCTCCGCCGTCGCCGTCGCCGTCGCCGTCGCCGTCGCCGTCGCCGTCGCCGTCGCCGTCGTCGTCGTCGTCGTCGTCGTCGTCGTCGTCGTCGTCGTCGTCATCTCCTTCTTCCTCCTCCATCCTCTTTTTCCTCCTCCTCCTCCTCCTCCTCCTCCTCCTCCTCGTCCTCCCGCCTCCTCGGCCTCCTCTTTCTCTCCTCCTGCTCTCCTCTCTCCCTCCTCCTCCTCCGTCGGTCACTCTTGCTGCCCATCCTTTTTGTTCCCCTGCATGCTGCTACGTGGGAACACGAAACGTCAAAACATTCAAAAATATGGCTCGCCGGAGTGCAGCGCACACTCGTCCTGAAGGCTCCAGCTGGTCTCACGGACCGAAGGCGGCCCGTTCAAAAAGAAACCGGAGCTCCCGCCAGAGCGCAGCGCACACTCTTCTTGACTGCCCCAAACGAGTGCACGAAGAAAGGGCTGATACTCCAGATCTCGTAATAAAAGGGAGGGGGTCTGGACCCTCCAAGTCAAGCCATTTCAGACCCCCCCCGTGAGAGAACCCTCCAAAACATCGTCCCCAGACCCCCCCAGGCCCTCCAAGATAGCCTGGAAGAGACCCCCCCCGAAATCAGACCCCCCTCCCTTTATTACGAAATCTGGAGTATCGTTCAAAGCGTGACGTTCGCGTGCATCGTCTGCCAGATATCTGGGCAGAGACTTCGCATCATACAGCTGCTACGCAGATCAAACAGCGTTTCCTTTGGAACAGGGGGTCTCCGCTGGAGATCCGCAAACTCCATCGCAAGGCATTTCGAGCTTGTGAGGCTTCACGGATGTAGGGCGGCTCCTTCACATGTTGTTCTCGCTGGGGACTTCCTTGAACTTCGTGATCACCGATGTATAAAATCTTCCACGTGGCCGGATGGAAAAGGTCTGCTTCTGCACACGTGGCGGGGCTCTCGACTGAATGTCAGGGCCACGGGGGCGCTCGGCATCCACCAGGGGGCTGGTGGCCGTGAGGAGACAAGCTTGCAGGGGCGTGCGAGGAGGGAGCTGGGGAGGGGAGGGTGTGCTGCATCATCGCATGCTGGGCTCACTCTGGCCTTCCTCCTCCTCGTCCTCCTCCTCGTCATCCCCTTCGTCATCGTCCTCCTCCTCCTTACCTGGGGGTCTGCGGAGGCACTCTGGACGCGTGTCGATACCGATACCTCGGGGACAAAAGAAAAAGGACGAACGGGAGAGCGCATGGCGGCCCTGCGGTCGTGAACGCACCTCCCTCCTCCCCTCCCGGCAGAGGAGGCGGAGGATGCGGGGAGAGGAACGATGCCGAAGAACCTTCCCTCAGAGCGGCGGCAATGTCCAGATCCACGCCCTCGCGGTCCGGACTCCGGGACGCGACTCCTTTGATACGCAGTCGCACGGATGCATCCCGCGGGGGGCTTTCGCGAAAGGACGCCCAGCATCCACGGGGCCGCGGCCACAGGGCCTGGCCCGCGATGCCGGGGATGTGCACATGTCAAGGGGCCCAAGGACACACACATATATATATATATATATATAATACACACAAAATAAGGATTCCCCACATCTCCCCAGATTGTCCCGCCCGCGAAGCTTGGCGCCCGCGGGGCACCCCCGGCCCCCCGATCCCCCGGGAGGCGGCGGCAAGCCTGTGGCCGAAGCTGTGCCATAGCGCGGAGCGCGAGGCGCAGCAGGCTTCCCCCGGGCTCCCCTCGCCGCAGGGCCTCCGGGGTCCCTCGGCCCTGACCTTCCAGAGTGCTAAAGAATAGCCCTCCAGACCTGTGGACCTATCTGGGCGGCCTAAAACCTCGACAGGAATTAAGATATCGAGGTCCTGGTGCTAATTCTTAGCCCTCCTGGAAGGTCAGGGGGGGGGGGCCCGACCTCGAGCTCGCAGGAAGCCACTCTATTAGGCACATCTATCGCGGGCGGCGACCGGGGCCCCAAGACGCGCCCGCACCAGAAGAGAGCACTCCAGCGAAGGGCCACTCCTCGCACCTGCAGCCGCGACCGAAGAGCCGCGAAGGCTTCGCGCCCCCGCCGACCGCCGGCGCGCAGCGCGGGCCCCATCCTCCCGAGGCGCTCCGCCGCAGCCGCGGCGCAGTCCGCGGGCGCCGGGCGGTACATCCTCCGGGCGGCCGGGCGGCGCCAGCCCCACCGAGAAGGGCCCCCGGCTGCACGCAGGCCGGCGAGAGGGTGGCGGCGCGCACAGGGGGGCAGGGGGAGGGGGGAAGGCTTCTCAGAAGGGGGCTGTCTCTTCGAAGGCGCCGGCTGCATAATTACATGTACAGGCAAGGTCCGCGCCTTCTGAGGGGCAGGGGTGCTTCTGAAAAGGCTCCACCCTCCCCCTACCCCCTGCGCGTGGCCGAAACGAGCAGCACACACCTATACAAATAGGGGGGACAGAGGGGGTGCTATGGGCGCGTGCTGTCGGATGAAGGTCCCCGCTCGACCGGGAGCCTCCCCCGGGGTCCGACAATCCGCACCCACACCCACACCCAGCTCTCCTCCCTCCGATCCGATCCCCCTGCTGGTATGGATGTGTGTGTGTTGCTCGTGCGTCACAGACCGCCCCGGGAGGTAATCCTGGCTGGCCGAAACCTGTAGTCCGGGGCGCTCTCAGCATCCCGGCGCCGCCTCTGGCGCCGCCCCTGCAGGGCGATCTCTGCGCCCCAGACCCAGACCCCCGACGTCATGATTTTTTCATGACGTCGACCCCCAGAGGTTTGGACCCATTCCCCAGGACCGGTTTTTCATCCTGAATCGTTTTTTGACGGTCCTGAGGCCCGGTAGGGGCCCCCAAAAGCTACAAATATGGAAAAACCTCCCGTCGTGATTTTTTCATGACTCGAGGGGGTCTGGGGAGATCGCCCCCGACTTCTCGAGGGGCCTGCTGAGGCCAGCCGTGACGGCTCTCGGGAGCTCGTCGGGGCCAGCCAGGACGACCTGTGGGGGCGGTCTGCGCGCAGCCCGGAGCCTTCTACCGAGCCCCAACTTCTCTCTCTCTCTCTCTCTGATCTCTCGCCGAGGAACCCAAACACGGCGGGAGATTTTGCAAACCTTCCCAGAGGCCGACGCGTCGTGAGGTAAACAAAACGGGCAGCGTTCCGCCATGTGTAGCTTCTGGGGGTCCATCCTGGCCCTCGGGACTGCACAACAACGGCTCGGGATGAAAAGCCGGTCCCGAGGAAGGGGCCCAGACCTCTGGGGGTGCACGTGATGAAAAAAACCTAACATTTGGGGGTCTGGGTTTCGGGCGTTGCTATAAATGGTCATGGGCCACTTCTCTCACCGAGGTCTCTCACTTCGGAACAAGCCACGGCGGAAGATATTCGGGTGTTGCTGAACCCCGAGATCCTGCAGTCGCAATTTGTTCACACCGGGAGTATTGCCCTGTTCTGGGCGCATCATCAATTGCATCAGTATCGTCACACTCGTTGTCCTCACTGCCACCATCATTATCATCATTAACAGCATCATTATCATCATCATCATCATCATCATCAACATCAGCATCCTCAGCATCATCATCATGATCACCATCATCATTATCAGCACCACCAACAGCACCATCATCACCATCATCATCAGCATCATCATCAGCATCATCAACATCATCGTCATCGTCATCGTCATCGTCATCATCACCATCATCATCATCGTCATCATCATCGTCATCATCATCAGCATCATCAGCATCATCAGCCTCATCAGCATCGCCAGCATCGTCGTCATCGTCATCGTCATCATCATCACCACCACCATCATCATCATCATCATCAACATCATCAACATCATCATCATCATCATCATCATCATCATCATCATCATCATCATCATCACCACGGCATTGCATGATGATCGTCGTCAGTGTCGCTGAGATCAGAGGTTAACCTTCGCTGGCATCACCGTTTTGCACTTTGGGTGTCATTTTGTTGTAAGGAGCGGGATTGGTGCGCTGGGGTTGGGCCGTCTTGGTTGTAAGGAGCGGGTCTGGGGCTGGGCCGTTGTCGCCAAATGAGGTTCTACACGCGCCGTGGCCGTCAGAACCGCATGGGCTTTCGACTCGTGTGGGGCTTCTCGCGCTTTCTGGCCGACTGTGCGATTGTCGCCTCGTGCGTCCATGCGCCACGCAAACAGTGAGGAGAGCTCATGGGTTACCCTTGCGTCCATCGCCTGGCTCAACAGTGGCATGTTGTAAGGGGTGGGTGATCATATCTCCACGTTTGCAACATCGTCATGTACTCATGACCACAGCCGTCGCCCACGCGACCACCGTCATGACTGCTTACGCTCGCAATATGGGGCTCCGGGGCGTGCAGCCGCCTCTGCGGAGAAGGGTCTGGAAATATAGGTCGCGACGGACAGGAGGGTCTGGTTTCGGACCTAAAGCCGTTTCCACCTCCACAGGGGACACCTCGGCCCGGCTGGCCAGCTGACCCTCCCCCCCATGTGGGGATGGGCGCCGCCTCCCTTCAGGTTTCGCGGCACCCGCCCCCCCCTGAAGGGGGAACGCTGGAAGAACCAACCTACCCCGTCCAGGTCGGGGTTGGGATTGTGATCTGGCGAGAATCAAAACGGAAGTCTGGGATCCAGGTCGTGATCCGCGTCCGGTAGCAGTTCTCCAGCCCCTGGGGACGACCCCTGTTGGCAGCCACATCTGAGCCCCGACCGACGAACAGAATTTGTGGATCGATGGTCGTCGTTTGTCACTTCAGTTCGGGTAAAGGGCTGAGCCCATGTAAAGTTCACTGTTTTCTGGCAAATGGAATCACCGTTTCCAAGTATCTTACGAGGGACGAGCGAAAATACCTGGGATCGAATTCGTAGTTCTCGGCGTCTGAAGGTCGCTTTGGGGCCTGGGGTCATCACATATCGACCCGGTATGCTGAATCGCCGCAGAAAGGGATCCCGGGAGTGGTGCGTGAGACGATCCGGAACGGATTTTGTCGACGGAGACGGAGTGAGCCACAAGCGATACAGCAGCGCGACCCCATAGATACGCGGCCCCACGGATGCGTTCCGCGTGTGGCATCTGCGCAACGCCGCCATGTACTCATGGGGTCGTGGCAGGGGAATCCAGAGCGCAAGGCCGCAGATATGGAGCGTACATCTTTCCCGCTCAGAAATACCAGCGGGAGCTCAGGGGCAGGAGCGATCAACAGCGAATCCATACATCTGATCGAATAAGAACGTCATCGAATTGGGCCATCGAGTCGGATCAGCCGCGCCGGGATGCACAACCGCGCCATGAGAGCATCGAGCCGATCGGATCACTGGGATGTCGAGATCGAAACGGATCAAGACAAATTAATTCGACATCTAATCGAACCGACCGAATCGAATGTTGGAGGCCCAGAAATCTGCACCAACACCAACACATTCGGTTGCCTACACGGGGGGAAGATGATCCGGGACGTTGACCACCTTAAGAAACACCCAACCAACGTCCCCACCATCTCGGAGACCAGGATCATCTTCCATCGGTGGAGGCACCCTCGATGCTGGTGTTGGCGCCAACCTGAAAGTGGCCCATTCTAGGATACTCCAGACTGCTCCTCCTCCTCCTCCTCCTCCTCCTCCTCCTCCTCCTTTGCGACTCTCGGGAAACACCACTCAGCGACAAATGTGAACCTGCGGAGCTCCGCGCGGATTTTTCGTGGATCCGCGCTAGTCCGCCAGGGCCGGCGCCGGAGTCGCCGGCAGGGGAACCCAGAGCCAATCCAAGAAGTCCGCGCGGTGCTTCGACAGGCTTTGTTTGTGCAAAATGTTCTGCTTCGTTCTAGGCCATAAGAAGGCCCTGAGGGATGTCCCCAACCCCCCGACGATACAATATTTTTATCACGTGAACCCCCAGAGGTCTAAACTCCTCTCCTGGGACCGGCGTCTCATCCTGAGTCGTTTTCCCCAACCATCCTGTGGTGTCGGGTCCTCGTTTTGAAGAGACGGTCCCCGCGTTCTCCTCCTTCCTCCTCCTCCCCCTCCTCCCTCCTCCCTGCGTTTCACCCACCCAGTACAGCGCTTCGTGGCCCCATAGGGAACTCCGCCGAAGGCCCCAGTGGCACCGCCCGCATGCGTCACCCACACCCATTTCGGCACACCCCTCACACGTTGCGTGGCCCCACAGGGAGCTCCACCGAAGGCCCCAGTGTCACCGCCCGCATGCGTCACCCCCACCCAGTACAGCGCTTCGTGGCCCCATTGGGAGCTCCACCGAGAGCCCCAGTGGCACCGCCCGCATGCGTCATCCCCCACCCAGTACAGCGCTTCGTGGCCCCATAGAGAGCTCCACCGAAAGCCCCAGTGGCACCGCCCGCATGGGTCATCCCCAACCCAGTACAGCGTTTCGTGGCCCCATAGGGAGCTCCACCGAAGCCCCTAATGGCACCGCCCGCATGCGTCACCAACACCCTATACAGCGTTTCGTGGCCCCATTGGGAGCTCCACCGAAGGCCACAGTAGCACCGCCCGCATGCGTCATCCCCCACGCAATACAGCGTTTCGTGGCCCCACTGGGAGCTCCACCGAAGGCCGCAGTGGCTCCGCCCGCATGCGTCACCCCCACACAGTACAGCATTTCGTGGCCGGCCCCATAGGGAGCTCCACCGAAGGCCTCATCGGCACCGCCCGCATGCGTCACCCCCCACCCAGTACAGCGTTTCGTGGCCCCATTGGGAAAACGCACAAAAAAAAAAAGAAAGCAGGAAAAGAATTAAAAAAGATGGAAAAGAAAAAAGAGAAAAAAAGAAAGAAAAAAGAAAGAAAAATAAGAAATAACAAAGAAAAAAAAAAGAAAAGAACGAGCAAGATAAAAAGAAAAAAAAAACTCCACCGAGAGCCCCAGTGCACCCCCGCATGCGTTCCAACACCCCGCCACTACAGCGCTTCGTGGCTCCATAGGGAGCCCCACCGAAGTCCTCAGTGGCACCGCCCGCATGCGTCACCCCCCTCCCAGTACACAGCTTCGTGGCTCCATTGGGAGCTCCACCGAGGACCACAGTGGCACCGCCCGCATTTACATCGTTTCGTGGCCCCACAGGAAGCTCCACCGAAAGCCCCACTGACACCGCCCGCATGCGCCACACCCACCCAGTACAGCGCTTCGTGGCCCCACAGGGAGCTCCGCCGAAGGCCCCAGTGGCACCGCCCGCATGCGTGGCCCCATAGGGAGCTCCGCTAAAGGCCCCAGCGGCACCGCCGGCATGGGTCCCCCCCCACCCAGTACAGCGCTTCGTGGCCCCATTGGGAGCTCCACCGAAGGCCCCAGTGGCACCGCCCCCATACGTCACCCCCCCCAGTACAGCGCTTCGTGGCTCCATAGGGAGCTCCACCGAAGTCCTCAGTGGCACCGCCCGCATGCGTCACCCCCCTCCCAGTACAGCCCACCCAGTACAGCGCTTCGTGGCCCCCCAGGGAGCTCCACCGAAGGCCCCAGTGGCACCGCCCACATGCGTCACCCCCACCGAGTACAGCGCTTCGTCGCCCCATAGGGAATTCAACGGGAGGCCCCAGTGGATGCACATGCATGCGTCGCCCCCGCCCAGTGCGGCGCTTCGTGGCCCCATAGACGCTCCAACGAAGGCCCCAATGGCGGTGTTCGCATGCGTGCCCCCCACCCAGCACAGCGCTGCGTGGCCTCATGGGGAGCTGCACCGAAGGCCCCGGTAGCTGTATTCGCATGCGTTTCCCCACCCATGACACTGTTTCGTTGCCCCGTAGCGAGTTCCACCGAAGGCCCCAGTGGCGGCCCCGCCCCACTGCGGTGCACTCCTCACACTTTTCGCGGCCCCGTGGCGGCCCCGCCCCACATCGGCACACCCTTCGCATTCTTCATGGCCGCGTGAGAAGATCCTCCGAAGGCGATACCGGCAACGACGGCACTCACAACTGCAAATGGTTGAGTTCTTCGCCAAGATAATTGTTTGACCGTGCACCAGCCCGGCAAAGGCCCGCGAAGCCAAAAAATGACTGAACACCTTCCGTCGTGTTTTTTTCACTACGCGAGAGCGTCTGGGTCCGACGCCCCAGCGTCGGCTGGACCCGCAGGGGGGCGGGGGTTTACAGGTGACCCGGCGTCGCGAAAAAAACACGGTACCCATCTTCCTGCTGGCCTGGGCACGAAACCAGGCACAATTCTTCGACGCCGAGATCTCAAGGCCTTGGCGGCATGCGCACCCGAACCCGGACCTCATGCGGCCGCTCGGGACCGAGCCCGGCACCTCCGGAACGCCCCCGGCGAGGCGCAGCTGCGGGACGGCACCGCGAGGCTCTCTGTAGAACCGACGGCAACGCCACAGTATGCCTCGAACTTCGAGCCTCGAGCCTCGAGCCTTCGAGACTCGAACCTTCGAGCCTCGAACCTCGAACTTCGAGCCTCGAACCTCGAACCTCGAGCTTCGAGGTTCGAGCCTCGAACTTCGAGCCTCGAGCCTTCGAAACTCGAGCCGCGACGCACTGCGGTCTCGGGGAAGGGGGGCACCCCAGGCGTCGACGCTGGCGCCGCCAGGGGGGGAGGCGGGGCTCTCGCGACGGGCGGCGGCCGGCCGGGCTCTCCTCGGCAGGAGGTGCCTCAGGAGCTCGTCGCAGCGGTGCTCGCCGCGGAAGCCGTGGTAAACCTGGGGTGTGGGCTGGCCATCGCTCGGACGCCCATTCTCTGTGTGTGTTTTTCTGTTTCGTCCGTGGCTTTTTCGCCAAGTGATCAAGGATGCTCCTCGATGGTCTCCGGGGAAGGAAAAATGCACGCGTCCGAGCGATGCCAAGTGGGGGGGGGCCGTTTCTGGCCTCGGGGGGGCCGGGCCCCAGGACCGCCGTCAGAGAACGGCCAGGCAGGAGCAGGAGAAGGCGGCTCCGGAGAGGGGGTCAGGGCTTCCGGGGACCCCGTGCTGAAACAGTCATGGCGTCGCATGTTCATTGAGACAGCATCGGAGAATCGACGGTACACAGTAGGCACATACGATACGAGGTCCTACTGCAAGAAATCTACGAACACAGCCTTCGTGGACTCTGCGCTTCGCAAGGTGCGCAAGGGCTGTGCGGCCCTGCTGTAGAGGTCAGAGGGCTTCGAGTGGGGAGGGGCGGGAAGTACCGAACGGGAGCGCCGATGTTGCTGGATAATCGGCTCTGGGGGCGAGCAAGAGCCCCGGCCCAAAGGAGGGAGTATCGAGCCGGGATGTTGTTGTTGTTGTTGTTGTTGTTGTTGTTGTTGTTGTTGTTGTTGTTGTTGTTGTTGTTGTTGTTGTTTTTGTTGTTGTTTTTGTTGTTATTGTTGTTGGTGTTGTTGATGTTGTTGTTGTTGTTGTTGTTGCTGTTGTTGTTGTTGTTGTTGGGGCGCAGGTTCTGGCGCACCCCAGAAACGCCTGAGCGCGAGTCTAATTCTCAAAGGAACTGCAGCCGGCGATTACGCGAGAGCGCGAAAGCGAATTCGGGATGTCCAACAATAAGAATTGTTTAGTAGTTCAGGTTCAACTATACAACAAAAGCATCAACAACACCACCAAGAACAACCAAACAACCAAACAAACACACAAACAAACACACACACACAAACAAACAAACAAACAAGCAAACAAACAAACAAACAAACACACAAGCAAACAAACAAAACTCAAACAAACAAGCAAGAACGACAAGAATCCGTATCGCGGAATCCCACTTCAGCCACGCACCCAGGGACAGTAAATGACCGTTCGGCCCCATCACTCTGACGATCCAGCATCCTGATGAGGCGCAATGAGGCGGAGGAGGGACAGGGAGGGAGGAAAAGGGATGTGAGACGGGGTGCAATCAACGGCTTGCATTGCTACTAGCCCCGATGGCAAACGATTGACAACCGTCCGCAGAAAAGTGAACCAACCCGGATAGCCTCAATGAGCGCGTCAAGCATAATGTAAGACCACTGGAAGGGTAATGCAAGCGTGTGCAAGAGGATAATCGGCCAAACACACACCGACACTTGCGCCTCCGACGCCCCGGCAGCTCACATCAGCCACCGACAACAATGAAGGGGGCCGCCCGCAGAGCCGATTATCAATCTCACGCGGCCACGCGGCCACGCATACGCGTACGCACGTTTTGCTCAGGTGCGGTTGCTCGCAGAACAAAAAAAGCAACCTCATCGGCGGCGGAGAGCAGCGGGGGACACGGGACACAGGCAACGGTGAAAGAGAGACGAGACAGACCGAGAGAACGTGGGAGGACCAGGCCGAAGGCAGCGGGGCGGAGGAGGAGAGGCAGCGGCCGTGACGAAAGCAGCGGTCCAACGAGACGCGCAGCCAGGAAGGGACTGCGAGCACACGGAAGACGACCGCGGTGCACGGCGAGGCGCGAGGCACACCTTGCCCTCCGACGTGGCGATGGAGACGGTGAATCGGTGAAGGAATAACTTGCGTGGGACCGTGAACCAAGACCGAACACCCCAGTGGGTGTCAAGCCTCAGGCAGGATCACGCGAGAGGGTACACACACCATCCTGTCCTTTTCCCACGTCAACACCCTGGTCATCCTCCTCGCCGCCGCCCCCGACCTCCTTTCCACTTCCCTTCCCCGCCACTTCCACGCCACCTCATCATACTCGCGCTTCTCGCCCCCCCTATCTTCATGATTCCCCTCCCTCTTCGTCCCCCACACCCCCCTCAGTCCTTTTTTGTCGTCTCTCCTCTTTGACCTCACTCTTAAATGTTCTTCCTCGATGATCGTAGCGCGCCCGATACAAAAGAAAAAATATCAGCACAAATACTAATTGTCGGAGGGCCACGCGGATTTCTTGGATCGGCGCGGGACCACTCCTCGCTGACGCGCGGAGCGCGCCAAAAGCGGCGCTGGAGGCGCCGCCAAAGGGGTGACCACCGCTGATCCAAGGAATCCGCACAGACCTCTATAAATTTACATATGTTACCTAACAGCGAAGACTGATAGGTTTCTAGTAGGGTCAAAAGAAAGCATCATGACGCCCCAGGGGGGTCTGGGCGCGATCCGGGGGAGGGTGCCGGGGACTTTTTTTAGCCAAAAGTTACACACTTCGTGGTCTTCGAGGTCCCAGAACTCCATTCCCGGGCCACATTCTGAATGCCCGGAGCCAAGTGTAGGCCACTTCGTGGTTTTCGAATTCCCAGCCTTCCCGGGCCACATTTTGAATGCCCGGAGCTAACTGTAGGCCACTTCGTGGTCTTCGAGTTCCCAGAACTCCATTCCTGGGCATGATTTGGAATGCCCGGAGCCAACTGTAGGCCACTTCGTGTTCTTCGAGTTCCGAGATCTCCATGCCCGGGCCACATTTTGAATGCTGAGGATGAGGCAGGCTGAGGCTGAGGCAGGCTGAGGCTGAGGCCGAGGCTGAAGGCAGACTGAGGCTGAAGCTGAAGCAGGCTGAGGCTGAGGCTGAGGCAGGCTGAGGCTGAGGCTGAGGCGAGGCTGAGGCAGGCTGATGCTGAGGCAGGCTGAGGCCGGGGCTGAGGCTGATGCAGGCTGAGGCTGAGGCAGGCTGAGGCTAAGGCCGAGGCTGAAGGCAGACTGAGGCTGAGGCTGAGGCAGGCTCAGGCTGAGGCTGAGGCTGAGGCAGGCTGATGCAGGCTGAGGCTGAGGCTGATGCTGAGGCAGGCTGAGGCTGAGGCTGAGGCTGAGGCAGGCTGATGCTGAGGCGGGCTGAGGCTGAGGCTGAGGCTGATGCAGGCTGAGGCTGAGGCAGGCTGAGGCTGAGGCCGAGGCTGAAGGCAGACTGAGGCTGAGGCTGAAGCAGGCTGAGGCTGAGGCTGAGGCAAGCTGAGGCTGAGGCTGAGGCAGGCTGATGCTGAGGCAGGCTGAGGCTGAGGCTGAGGCTGATGCAGGGTGAGGCTGAGGCAGGCTGAGGCTGAGGCCGAGGCTGAAGGCAGACTGATGCTGAGGCTGAAGCAGGCTGAGGCTGAGGCTGAGGCAGGCTGATGCTGAGGCAGGCTGAGGCTGAGGCTGAGGCTGATGCAGGCTGAGGCTGAGGCAGCCTGAGGCTGAAGCCGAGGCTGAAGGCAGACTGAGGCTGAGGCTGAAGCAGGCTGAGGCTGAGGCTGAGGCAGGCTGAGGCTGAGGCTGAGGCAGGCCGATGCTGAGGCAGGCTGAGGCTGAGGCTGAGGCTGATGCAGGCTGAGGCTGAGGCAGGCTGAGGCTGAGGCCGAGGCTGAAGGCAGACTGAGGCTGAGGCTGAAGCAAACTGAGGCTGAGGCTGAGGCAGGCTGAGGCTGAGGCTGAAGCAGGCTGATGCTGAGACAGGCTGAGGCTGAGGCTGGCTGAAGCAGGCTGAGGCTGAGGCAGGCTGAGGCTGAGGCCGAGGCTGAAGGCAGACTGAGGCTGAGGCTGAGGCAGGCTGAGGCTGAGGCTGAGGCAGGCTGAGGCTGAGGCTGAGGCAGGCTGATGCTGAGGCAGGCTGAGGCTGAGGCTGAGGCTGATGCATGCTGAGGCTGAGGCAGCCTGAGGCTGAGGCCGAGGCTGAAGGCAGACTGAGGCTGAGGCTGAAGCAGGCTGAGGCTGAGGCTGAGGCAGGCTGAGGCTGAGGCAGGCTGAGGCTGAGGCTGAGGCAGGCTGATGCTGAGGCAGGCTGAGGCTGAGGCTGAGGCTGAGGCAGGCTGAGGCTGAGGCCGAGGCTGAAGGCAGACTGAGGCTGAGGCTGAAGCAGGCTGAGGCTGAGGCTAAGGCAGGCTGAGGCTGAGGCTGAGGCAGGCTGATGCTGAGGCAGGCTGAGGCTGAGGCTGAGGCTGATGCAGGGTGAGGCTGAGGCAGGCTGAGGCTGAGGCCGAGGCTGAAGGCAAACTGATGCTGAGGCTGAAGCAGGCTGAGGCTGAGGCTCAGGCAGGCTGAGGCTGAGGCAGGCTGAGGCTGAGGCTGAGGCAGGCTGAGGCTGAGGCTGTGACTGCGACTGCCGTTGCCACTGCGGCTGCCATCGCGAATGCGACTACGACTGCGAGAACAGCAGAATTCTACAACAGGATCATCATCAGAATCTTAAGGGGAATGATTCCAGATATGTTCCTACACATCGTTGTTAGGTTGCTTTGCCGGGATAACTTCTGCCTAACAGCGAAGACTGATAGGTTTCTAATAGGATCAAAAGAGAGCATCATGACGCCCCAGGGGGGTCTGGGCGCGATCCGGGGGAGGATGCCGGGGACTCCATTTTTTTTTTTTTTTAAGAAACGCACTTCGTGGTCTTCGAGTTCCCAGAACTCCATTCCTGGGCATGATTTTGAATGCCCGGAGCCAACTGTAGGCCACTTCGTGTTCTTCGAGTTCCCAGAACTCCATTCCTAGGCATGATTTTGAATGCCCGGAGCCAACTGTAGGCCACTTCGTGCTCTTCGAGTTCCCAGAACTCCATTCCTGGGCATGATTTTGAATGCCCGGAGCCAACTGTAGGTCACTTCGTGGTCTTCGAGTTCCCAGAACTCCATTCCTGGGCATGATTTTGAATGCCCGGAGCCAACTGTAGGCCACTTCGTGTTCTTCGAGTTCCCAGAACTCCATTCCCGGGCTACATTTTGAATGATGAGGCAGGCTGATGCTGAGGCTGAGGCAGGCTGAGGCTGAGGCAGGCTGAGGCTGAAGCCGAGGCTGAAGGCTGACTGAGGCTGAGGCTGAAGCAGGCTGAGGCTGAGGCTGAGGCAGGCTGAGGCTGAGGCTGAGGCAGGCTGATGCTGAGGCAGGCTGAGGCTGAGGCTGAGGCTGAGGCTGATGCAGGCTGAGGCTGAGGCAGGCTGAGGCTGAGGCTGAGGCTGAGGCTGGCTGATGCTGAGGCAGGCTGATGCTGAGGCTGAGGCTGAGGCAGGCTGATGCTGAGGCAGGCTGAGGCTAAGGCCGAGGCTGAAGGCAGATTGAGGCTGAGGCTGAAGCAGGCGGAGGCTGAGGCTGAGGCAGGCTGAGGCTGAGGCTGAGGCAGGCTGAGGCTGAGGCAGGCTGAGGCTGAGGCTTAGGCTGAGGCAGGCTGAGGCTGACGCAGGCTGATGCTGAGGCAGGCTGAGGCTGAGGCTGAGGCTCATGCAGGCTGGGGCTGAGGCAGGCGGAGG
>CAUYUJ010008247.1:337500-423771 GCA_963575745.1 Prorocentrum cordatum | reverse complement strand
GAGGCTGAGGCAGGCTGAGGCTGAGGCCGAGGCTGAAGGCAGACTGAGGCTGAGGCTGAAGCAGACTGAGGCTGAGGCTGAGTCAGGCTGAGGCTGAGGCTGAAGCAGGCTGATGCTGAGGCAGGCTGAGGCTGAGGCTGAGTTCTGAAGTCAAGATTGAGGCGTGAGGCTGAAGCAGGCGGAGGCTAGCTGAGGCAAGGCTGAAGGCTGATGGCTGATGCAGCTGATGCTGAGGCAAGCTGAGGCTGAGGCTTAGGACTGAGGGCAGGCAGAGGCTGACGCCGGCTGATGCTGAGTCAGGGCTGAGGCTGAGGCTGAGGCTCATAGCAGCTGGGGCTGAGGCAGGCGGAGGCCAGAGGCCGAGGCTCGAGGCAGGCTGATGGACAGGCTGAAGCAGCAATGCTGAGGCTGAAGGCAGGCTGAGGCTGAGGCTGAGCAGGCTGATGCTGAGGCAGGCTGAGGCTGAGGCTGAGGCTGATGCAGGCTGAGGCTGAGGCAGGCTGAGGCTGAGGCCGAGGCTGAAGGCAGACTGAGGCTGAGGCTGAAGCAGGCTGAGGCTGAGGCTGAGGCAGGCTGAGGCTGAGGCTGAGGCAGGCAGGCTGAGGCTGAGGCTGAGGCTGATGCAGGCTGAGGCTGAGGCAGGCTGAGGCTGAGGCCGAGGCTGAAGGCAGACTGAGGCTGAGGCTGAAGCAGGCTGAGGCTGAGGCTGAGGCAGGCTGAGGCTGAGGCTGAGGCAGGCTGATGCTGAGGCAGGCTGAGGCTGAGGCTGAGGCTGATGCAGGCTGAGGCTGAGGCAGGCTGAGGCTGAGGCCGCGGCTGAAGGCAGACTGAGGCTGAGGCTGAAGCAGGCTGAGGCTGAGGCTGAGGCAGGCTGAGGCTGAGGCTGAGGCTGAGGCTGAAGGCTGAGGCTGAGCAGGCTGCTGAGGCTGAGGCCTGAGCATGTGAGGCTGAAGCAGGCTGAGCTGAGGCCGAGGCTGAAGGCAGACTGATGCTGAGGCTGAGCAGCTGAGGCTGAGGCGAGGGCAGCAGGCTGAGGCTGAGGCTGAGGCTGAGGCTGAGCAGGCTGAGGCTGTGACTGCGACTGCCGTTGCCACTGCGACTGTCATCGCGAATGCGACTACGACTGCGAGAACAGCAGAATTCTACAACTGGATTCTCATCTGAATATTAAAGGGAATGCTTCCAGATATGCTCCTACACATCGCTGTTAGGTTGCTTTGCCGGGATAATTACTTTGGGAGGACCAGGAGGTACCGATACCACCTCACCCCAGACCTATCCTGAGGTGCATCCTGACCAGAAGTTCGAGGATGCTCCAGACGTGGCGGCTAGAACTCTCCAGGACGAGCAGCGGCATCGGCATGTTCGTCCCCTCAGATGCCATTCTTCCTCGACGATCGTGGCGCGCCCGATGGGAACCAACATCTGAGCCACTGGGCCACCACCGAGCAAGTGCATGGCGGCGGTGCCGGGCATCCTGCCGCCGGGGACGGACGAGATCCTCTCGCTCGCGAGCCTGTACCGCTCCACCTCCTGGGCAGGCTGGGCGCGGACCGGCATGGGGGCACAGGAGGTGCAGGCAGGGAGAGGAGGGGGGCTGCCAATGTGCTCGCAACCGCATGCATGTTAAGCGAGTGTGTGTGCGTGTGCGTGTGCGTGTGCGTGTGCGTGTGCGTGTGCGTGTGCGTTTGTGTGCAAGTTCTGCTGGATGCGTGCACGTGCAAAAACGCGCATTTACATACGTTTACCTGGAAATGAAAACTCACATATGTGCTCGCCAGCGTGGACCCCTAACAATGCGTTTCTATCAATAGATTTAGCCTGCGATATATGTGGTGCAATATAGGTTGTGCAATCTATGTGGTGCAGCCTATGCAGTGCAATACACGCGGTGCAATTTATGCGGGGCTACACAGGTGGTGCGATCTACGCAGTGCGATCTACTTGGTGCAATAGATGTGGTGCGATCCAGGCTGTGAAATCTATATGGAAAAAATCTGCACGGTGCAATATATGTTGTGCAATGATTGTCGTGCAATCTGTGGTGTGCAATCTTTGTGGTGCTCATAAACAAATGTAGTTTGCAGTCAATGCGGTGCTATACATGGGAGGAAACATGTGTGGTGCAATGTGGTGCAATCCGCCGACCCCTTGGGGTCACGGCGTGTGAGATGCTTCCCCCTCCCCAAACCCCTCCTCCGGGAGCCCGGCCGGGCCAGTTTGGAAGGGGGGGGGGGGGGGGCAAAGGTATCATCAGGCCCCACGAAGCCCCAGAGGGCTCCAAGCAGCCCCCACGACGGCCCAAGAGGCCCCCGAGACGCCCAAAGGTCGGCCCAAGACCCCCAGGATGGCCCCAAGACGTCCTCCAAGAGCATTCCCAAGAGGGGCCCAAGAGGCCAAAATCGTCGAATTCATTTTGGGAAACGTGCATTTTTACCATATTTACACGACTTTTCGGCCTTCGCGGCGTTGAAGACGGCCCCAGAGTCCCGCAAGACCGTCCCAAAACAGCCCGAGAGGCTCACAAGAGGCGCTCGAAACGGCCCATGAGGGCGCCAAGACGGCCCGAGAGGCTCCCAAGACGGCCCAAGAGCGCCCCAAGACGGCCCAAAGAGAAGCCCAAGAGGGGGAGCCTGAACCAACAATCCGAGCCTTCCGCCCCAAAGCGGCCCCAGGGGGCGCCAAGAGACGCCCAACAGGGCCCGTGAGGCTTCCAAGAGGCGCCCCAAGAGGCCCCAAGAGGCCCCCCAAGAGGCCCCAAGAGTCCCCCAATAAGTACCACTTGAGGCATGCAACTTCTTAACCGCAACCCAGGCACCAAGGATCTCAGCCCGACAACCAAGGCACGGTGGGGGGATGGGCCGAAGGCCACTATATGTATATATATATATATATATATACACAATTCTATATGTAATATTTATATGTATACACACGTATGTATGCATGTATGTATGTACGTACGTATGTATGTATGTATGTATGTATGTATGTATGTATATATGTATGTATGTATGGATGCATGTATGCATGTATGCATGTATGCATGTATGCATGTATGCAGGTATGTATGTATGCATGTATGCATGTATGTATGTATGCATGTATGCATGTATGTATGCATGTATGCATGTATGCATGTATGCATGTATGCGTGTATGCATGTATGCATGTATGCATGTATGCATGTATGCATGTATGCATGCATGCATGCATGCATGCATGCATGCATGCATGCATGTATGCATGTATGTATGTATGTATGTATGTACGTACGTACGTACGTATGTATGTACGTACGTACGTACGTATGTATGTATGTATGTATGTATGTACACACATACAAACCTACATACACATGTATACACATGTACATATGTGTAACACTCGGCACTGCCGGGGCTACCAAGGGCATTCCCAAGAGGGGCCCAAGAGGCCACAATCGTCCAATGCTTATGTTTCACAAATGTTCGTGGTCTTTCGACCACCCGAAGCATCTCCTCCAATTCAGCCTCCAGGAGCCGTTTTCGGTGCCCAGGACCGCCACCGAGGGTCTGGGGTGAGGATCAACCTCCCTGGCCGGTGCCACCCCTTCGCAAAGGAAGGAACACGGGGTGGATCGAGGCTCGAGGCATGAGACTCCTAGTTCTTGGGCGCTCTCCGCCCCCTCTGGGCCTTCAGGAAGCTCCTCGTCGACACAGCTGGATCCACTCTCGAACTTCTGGCCGGACGCACCCCCAGCTGGGTCTCACCGATCCCCGAGCCTATCCTGGGGGTGGCAAAGCAAGCCTGGGACAGGCCCCGTGAAGGCCCCAAGCAACCCACATAAGACCACGAGAAACGTCAAAACAATCCCCTACAAGGCCCCCTCTTGAACCCCACACGCTACGTAAGACAGGCCGAAACCCCAAGATTGCCCAGCGATCGCGCGCGTTCCGCGAACTCCGTCTTTCACTCTTGCTGCCGCCCCAAGGGGTCAGCGGTGTGGCGTAAGCCAATGAATCTATGTGGTGCAATCTACGCAAAGCCATCGATGTGTTGGCAACTATGTGGTGCGAACTGTGATTTGCAATCAATGTGGTGCACATTTTTATGGTGCAACATATGCGTTACAGCCTGTACGGTACAATTCCATCTACGCGGTCCAATCTATGTGACGCAATGCAGGTGGTACAATCTATGTTGGGCGATCTATGTGGTGCAATCTATGTGGTGCAATTGACTACTCTGCACCGCGCTTGATCACTCCACTGCTCGCGCAAACATCCCACCCACCCACCCGCAACTTGGTTCGCAAAATCTCGTAAGACCGTGACGGTGGGTACCAACTGGCACTTGCCAACGACAGCGACGCCGACGATGACAGCGACAACGACGACGACGCCGCCGACAACGACTACGACGACACCGACGACGTCTCCAACGACTTCGACGACGCCGACAACGACGACGACGACGACGACGACACCGACGACGACGACGACGCCGACGCCGACGCCGACGATGACAACGACGACGACGATGACGACGCCGACGACCACGACAACGACGACGCCGACGATGACGACGACCACGTCAACGACGCCGACGACGACGACGACGACGACGACGACGACGGCGGCGACGACGACGACGACGGCGGCGACGACGACGACGACGACGCCGACGCCGAAGACGACGACGACGCCGACGCCGACGACGAAGACAACGACGAGGGAGGAGGGAGGACGACGACGGCGACAACGGCGACAACGACGACAACGACGAGGGAGGAGGGAGGACGGCGACGACGCGAACGACGAAGAAGGAGGAAGGACGGCGACGCCGACGACGGCAACGACGAGGGAGGAGGGAAGACGACGACGACGACAACGACGACGACGACGACGGCGACGAAATAGGAGGGACGACGACGAGACGCCGACGACGGACGACGACGACGACGACGACGACGACGAGGGAGGAGGAGGAAGGACGACCTCGGCGACAACGACGACGGAAACGACCACGACGCCAAAGAAGACGACGACGACGAACACGAGGAAGGACAGAGGACGACGTAGGCGACGACGACGACGACGACGACAACGACGCGGGAGGAGGGAGGACGGCGACGACGACGACGACGCAAGAGCGCGCGCGCACCCTTTTTTTTGAAAATCCGTGTTGCGAAACCTTGGGTGGTTGTAGGTTTTTTGGACGCGCGATTTCGAATTCCTTCCGAAACCGATGGGTTTTGAAGGATTTCGACGTACGCGCGCGACCACGCGCGCGTCTGCACCTCGTCCCATTTTTTGCAAGGGATTCCCGCGACGGCACACGCGCAAGGGCGTTCGACAGGTTTCGACATGCGCGCGCGCGAAGCCCGTTTGGAAGAATTTTGTGAAAATGTTGAAAAACCTATGGTTCTCTTAAGATTTCGCAAAAGCTCGCGCGGAAGCTTTCTTCGCAAATCAGTGTTGCGAAACCAAGTGTTTTTGTATGTTTTTTGGGGAGCTCGATTGCAAAACCCTTCCAGCACCGAAGGTGTTTGAAGGATTTCGGCATGCGCGCGCGACGACGCGCGCGTGTGCACTTCGTCCCATTTGTTGCAAGGGATTCGTGAAAAAGTGCTATGCTAGAACAAAAAATGTCACCGCATAGTGTTTTTTACAAGGGACCCTCAGGGGGGGAAACTGCCTGCCTGGGATGGTATGATTTCATATTTCGGATGGACGAGCATGCAGTATATATATATATATATATATGAAATGGAAGCGTTAAGTCCGGGGGGGGGGGGTAGAGCCTATTCTCTTTTTCAAAAGGGAATCGATGTGGCGCAATAGATGCGGATAAATAGTTGTGATGCAATATATGTGGTGCAATGTACGCGGTGCGATTTTTGGGGCGTGATACATGTGGTGCGATCGGCATTATGTAATCAATGTGGTGTGAACTTTGTGGTGCAACATATGCGGTGCAGTCTATGTATGTGGTGCAGTCTATGTGGTGCAATTCACTTTGACTGTTTTGAGGCTGTCCACTCCACTGCTCGCGCAAACATCCCACCCACCCACCCGCAACTTGGTTCGCAAAATTTCTTAAGACCGTGACGGTGGGTACCAAATGGCACTTGGCAACGACAGCGACGCCGACGATGACAGCGACAACGACGACGACGACGCCGCCGACAACGACTACGACGACACCGACGACGTCTCAACGACTTCGACGACGCCGACAACGACGACGACGACGACACCGACGACGACGACGACGCCAACGACGACGACAACGCTGACGACGACAACGACACCGACGATGACGACGCCGACGACGACGACAACGACGACACCGACGACAACGACGTCAACCACGCCGACGACGACGACGACGACGACGACGGCGGCGACGGCGACGACGACGCCGACGACGACGACGAAGACGACGACGACACCGACGCCGACGACGACGACGATGACGACGACGACGTCGCCATCGAAGACGACCACGAGGGAGGAGGGAGGACGACGACGGCGACAACGACGACAACGACGACAACGACGAGGGAGGAGGGAGGACGGCGACGACGCGAACGACGAAGAAGGAGGAAGGACGGCGACGGCGACGACGACAGCGACGAGGGAGGAGGGAAGACAACGACGACGACAATGACGCCGACGCCGACGACGACGTCGCCAACGAATATGACGACGACGAGCGAGGAGGGAGCACGACGACGGCGACAACGACGACAACGACGAGGGAGGAGGGAGGACGGCGACGACGCGAACGACGAAGAAGGAGGGAGGACGGCGACGCCGACGACGACAGCGACGAGGGAGGAGGGAAGACAACGACGACGACGACGAAGACAGCGACGAAATAGGAGGGACGACGACGAGACGCCGACGACGGACGACGACGACGACGACGACGAGGGAGGAGGAGGAAGGACGACCACGGCGACGCCAAAGAGGACGACGACGACGACGAACACGAGGAAAGACGGAGGACGACGTAGGCGACGACGACGACGACGACGCGGGAGGAGGGAGGACGGCGACGACGATGACGACGACGACGACGACGCAAAAGCGCGCGCGCACGCTCTTGTTGAAAATCCGTGTTGCGAATCCTTATGTTTTTGTATGTTTTTGGGGACACACGATGTTGAAATCCTTCCGAAGCCGATGGATTTTGAAGGATTTCGGCATACGCGCGCGACCACGCGCGCGTCTGCACTTCGTCCCATTCTTTGCAAAGGATTCTCGCGACGGCACACGCGCAAGGGCGTTCGACAGATTTCGACATGCGCGCGCGCGAAGCCCGTGTAATAGCATGTTTTGAAAATCTTGGAAAACCTAGAGTTTTCTTAAGATTTCGCAAGAGCTCGCGCGTAAGCTTGTTTAGCAAATCGGTGTTGCGAAACCCTGTGTTTTTGTATGTGTTTGGGAAACTCAATTGCGAAATCCTTCCGACACCGAAGGTTTTTGAAGGATTTCGGCATGCGCGCGCGACGGCGCGCGGGCGTGTGCACTTCGTCCTATTTTTTCGCAAGGGATTAGCGAGAAAGTGCTAAGTTAGAACAAAAGACGTCCCCGCGTATCGCTTTCTACTAGGAAACCTCAGGGGGGTCGATACCGGCCCCCCTGGGATAGTGTAAATTCATATTGAGGATGAACATGTGGTCAGAATCATATATGATTTACATACCGAAAGGGGGACCGATAACGCCGGGGAGGGGGTAGAGTGTACTCTCTTTTTAGAAAGGAGAATATATGCGGTGCAACTGATTTTTACCCATGATGTGACACATCTCATGCTCTTGCAAACATCCCACCAACCCACCCGCAACTTGGTTTGCAAAACCTCTTAAGACCGCGACGATAGGTTCCAAATGGCACTTGGCAACGACACAGGCGCCGACGACGACGACGACAACGCCGACGACGACTACGACGACTCCGGCGACGTCTCCGACGACTTCGACGACGACGACAACAACGACGACGACGACGACACCGACGACGACGACGACGACGACGACGGCGACGCCGACGCCGACGCCGACGACGACGACAACGACGACGACGATGACGACGCCGACGACGACAACGACGACGACGCCGACGACGATGACGACGTCGACAACGCCGACGACGACGACGTCGACGACGACGAAGACGACGACGGCGGCGACGACGACGACGCCAACGTCGTCAAAGACGACGACGACGACGCCGACGCCGACGCCGACGACGACGTCGCCAACGAATACGACGACGACGAGCGAGGAGGGAGCACGACGACGGCGACAACGACGACAACGACGAGGGAGGAGGGAGGACGGCGACGACGCGAACGACGAAGAAGGAGGGAGGACGGCGACGCCGACGACGACAGCGACGAGGGAGGAGGGAAGACAACGACGACGACGACGACGACGGCGACGAAATAGGAGGGACGACGACGAGACGCCGACGACGGACGACGAGGACGACGAGGGAGGAGGAGGAAGGACGACCACGGCGACAACGACGACGGAAACGACCACGACGCCGAAGAGGACGACGGCGAACACGAGGAAAGACGGAGGACGACGTAGGCGACGACGACGACGACGACGCGGGAGGAGGGAAGACGGCGACGACGACGACGACGCAAGAGCGCGCGCGCACGCTTTTGTTGAAAATCCGCGTTGCGAAACCTTGTGTTTTTGTAGGTTTTTGGGACACACCTTTTTGAAATCCTTCCGAATCCGATGGGTTTTGAAGGATTTCGGCATACGCGCGCGACGACGCGGGCGTCTGCACTTTGTCACATTTTTTGCAGAGGATTCTCGCGACGGCACACGCGCAAAGGCGTTCGACAGATTTCGGCATGCGCGCGCGAAGCCCGTTTGGTAGCATTTTGTGAAAACCTTGGAAAACCTATGGTTTTCTTAAGATTTCGCAAGAGCTTGCGCGTAAGCTTTTTTAGCAAATCAGTGTTGCGAAACCATGTGTTTTTGTATGTGTTTGGGAAACTCAATTGCGAAACCCTTCCCGCACCGAAGGTTTTTGAAGGATTTCGGCATGCGCGCGCGACGGCGCGCGCGTGTGCACATCGTCCTATTATTTTGCAAGGGATTAGCGAAAAAGTGCTATGTTATAACAAAAAATGTCACCGCATAGTGTTTTTTTACAAGGGAACCTCAGGGGGGTCGATACAGGCCCCCCTGGGATAGTGCAAATTCATATTTAGGATGGACATGTGGTCATAATCATAAATGATTTGCATACCCGAATGGGGTAGCGATAACTCCGGGGGGGTAGAGTCTATTCTCTTTTAGAAAAGAGAATCTACGCGGTGCATTCTATATGCGGTGCCATCTATACGAGGCGGCGGCGGGGGGTGACGGCGATAACATAGACGCCAGACCGCCAGACAGGCCCAGACGACGGGCGGCGACGAGGCAACGACAAGGCGGCGACGGCGGCCACATAGCCGCCAGACCAACCGTCAGGCCGAGACGACAGGCGGCAACGAGGCGGCGACGGGGCGGCGACGGGCGGCGACGAGGCAGCGACGGGGCGGGGACGAGGCGGCCACATAGCCGCCAGACAAGCCGTCAGGCCCAGACGACGGGCAGCGTAGGCGGTCACATAGCCTCCAGACCGACCGTCAGGCCCACTTCCTCAGCAAAGAAGTAAGAAACCCTAAGTGCAAGCACTGCTTGAGGACTGTATGACTGTTTGTCACATCACTAGATTCAAGGTGCAAGACCGTGGATCGTGCGAGCTCACGCTCTAGTCGACGACAAGTGTCTTATCCATACAATGTTCCTTCTCCAACTCGTGCTCCCAGTCCGTTCCAGCCTCTCCTTCCACCTCCCTCTCCCAGACCCATTCGCGCCATGGAAAAACAAGATGGTAGGCTGTTGGCAGTTCTCTGCCTCCCAGGCCCCTGACTGGGCACTCGGGCCGTCAAAAACCACCCCGGGGAGAAGGTCCAGACATCTGGGGGCCCGGGCTGTGAACAAGGCACGGCGCCTGGGATCTGGGACTCCCCCTCCCGCGCGGAGGGGCCGAGGTGAGAGGTGAGGGCAAGCCTTGCACTGCTGGCTGCTGTGAAGAAGACCCCTGGACACCACGAGGGGGACGAAGGCCGAGGCGGCCAGACGCTGCTTTCGGTACAAGCCTGACCTTGCTGCTTACGGCTCCAGCCGGGCAGGAGGCACCGTCGGGAGGACGGCTCGGTGCTGCTCGGATGCCACCACCATCGGGCTCCTGAACACGCGAGCCGCGGGACACCTGCCCCTGGCTCGAGTCCCACGCGGCCGGCGCCTGCAGCCGACATGGCCACTCGAGCTGGGCTGCGCTTGCTAAACCCCCGGGTTACCCTATCCTGCCTGCGCTGCAAGCAGTATCCAAGTCGGTGTGCACTGGGAGAACTATCCCCCTCACCGATGCTGGCCGGATCGACCACGGGCCCACGATCGGTGACAAGAGCCTTCGTGACGAAGCCAGGTGGGCGCACATTACATACCGATCCTGGACCAGGATGGGCCTGGCCAGGATCGGCGATGTGGGCACGGCGTGCTCGTGCAGTGAAAGTGGCATGAGCGTGTTCTGAAAATCGTCGGCGTTGGTTCCCGACACTTCGAGTAGGGGGTCGAATACGGACTTGCTTCACCCCAGAATGGACTGTCTCGTCGACCCCGTGAGAAAGATATGCAGAATTGGCCGTAGATCTGCGGAGCCTTCTGCGCACGTTCCGCAGAGATCCGACGGGAGATCCACACTGGGGTACAACGACTCTGTCGTCGATCCCAAAATCGAACGCTGCGTGGATCGTTCAACGCCCACCCTGGCAGCCACCGCCATGCTTGCATGGACGCTGTGTGGGCGCTTTCTGCCCCTGGCCCTGGCATCCACACTCAGTGCAGCTTGCAGCTCGCTTGAGGCGCCGCTTAGGCAGCTTAGGCAGTTTAGGTGCGCGGCTCTAGTTTGCTCCTGTTGTCAATTAGTAGGCCCGCGCCCCGGACTTACGACTCGCCGCTTGCGCTCTCGCCTGCGGCCGCGACCAAAAAAAAATCGTTCAACGCCCTCACTGATCGCGGCCTCCCGAGAGCGCCGAGATGGCTCCACGCCGGCCGCTGCCTTTGGCCACTGGCGGGGCTCACGCCTGGAACGCCTCTGCGCTCTGGGGCCGCCGCCCGGCCACAGCGCGGCGCGGGCCCGACGCCCGCGCGGGCACGCGACCCCGGTGGACCCGGAAGGCTGGCCATCGCTCGGACGTCCATTCCCTGTGTTTTTGTTCGGTTTCGTGCGTGGTTTTTTCGCCAAGTGATCAAGGATGCTCCTCGATGGTCCTCGCCGAAAGAAACATGCACACGTCCGAGCGATGCCAAGCGGAAGGGGGCTCCAGCGCAGAGGGGGTGGTGCAGTATAGGCCTGGCGCAACAGATCTGTGGGGGTGCAGTCGCTGCGGGGTGTGCAGGACATTCCAGGGCGCAAATGTAATGCGGGATGACGATGAATAAAAAATTAAAGAGAACGATTAAGAAAAACATAGTTTCCTGCGATTTCTGCACAAGCTTCTGACTGGAGGAGAACGAGTTTTAAAAAGTGTTCCAGCCCGCGGACGGCTTTTTCCAATCGTCCTCCCGGGCGCCGCCGCGTGCACACGACCCCCGGTCATTTATTAATCGTCATCCTCCATCAGGCCTGGCGCAACAGATCTGTGGGGGTGCAGTCGCTGCGGGGTGTACAGGACGTTCCGGGGCGCAAATGTAATGCGGGATGACGATTAATAAAAAAATGAGAGAGAACGATAAAAAACATAGTTTTCTGCGATTTCTGCACAAGTTTCTGACTGGAGGAGAACGATTTAAAAAAAAAAAAAAAAAAAAAAAGTGTTCCAGCCCGCGGACGGCTTTTTCCAATCGTCCTCCCGGGCGCCGCCGCGTGAACACGACCCCCGGCCATTTATTAATCGTCATCCTCCATTAGGCCTGGCGCAACAGATCTGTGGGGGTGCAGTCGCTGCGGGGTGTGTAGGACGTTCCGGGGCGCAAAATGCATTGCTGCATTTTCGCGCGCAGGACATCGGCTGCAGTACAATGCAATACAGGGCTCTGGCGCAACACATGTGCAATACAAGCATCCCAAATCCATTGCACGACCTCCTTTCAGCTGGACCCCCTTGTGGGTCCCGAGGAATGACCCCCACCCACCACT
This sequence comes from Prorocentrum cordatum, assembly GCA_963575745.1. Taxonomy (NCBI): domain Eukaryota; class Dinophyceae; order Prorocentrales; family Prorocentraceae; genus Prorocentrum; species Prorocentrum cordatum. Next base: position 411,568 of record CAUYUJ010008247.1, on the reverse strand, counting down.
TTCGGAGCTCCACGCGGAAACCGAGCAGGGGATCGACCACATAATTGATATACCGCAACATTCATTCCCTCGCCGAATATACAGAAAAGACGCCGCATGTTGCATGGAGTCGACGAAAAAAACAATTCGGGAGCAAATCGATTATGTTGACGATCTCCTACTCGAGGAATTCCTAAATCGGTGCTGGAACCCCACTCCGATGGCGCGCGGAACGCGCCAGTGGCGGCGCCTGAGGTGCCGCCAGGGAGGCCCCCCAGGCCGATGCGAGCAATCCGCGGGGCCTCCGAGTCCCCAGACCCCCGCCGCCGTGATTCTTCCACAACGCGGCTCCCCGGAGGTCTTGCCCCCTTCCTCAGGACCACCGTTTCGTCCCGAATTGTTTTGTCACAATCCCACGGCCCAGCGAAGGCCTCGAGAGGCCGAAAATTGTCCCCCCCCCCCGTAGCGATTCCCCCGCCACAAGAGGACGCCCTTGGTGTTCGGCTCGGCTCTCCGGCGGTCGCTCTGGACGATGCGGGCACCTCCAGAGCGCCCTAGACGAGGCGAAGCTGCTGCAAGGCATCCCGGGGCTGGACAAAAAACGCCCCGAGAGGCCGAAAATTGCCCGAACCCTACCGTCGTGCCTGTTTGCCCACCACGCGAGAGGGGCCTGGGTTCCTCTGCGGGCAAGGCTTGTGCCCAGATCCGGTGCAGCTTGGAGTCTCGGGCTCCATCCCCTAGAAGCCCGAGGCGCACCGGATGCGGATGAAAGCGTGGCCCCTAGAGGCTCGATGTTCATCCCTATCCAGTGCGCCTCGGCCTTGCAGCGTCCCTTTTCAAAAAAATGCCAAGACGCACTGGATATGAATATAAATATTGCCCGCATCCTCCACCCCCGATTCGTCGGCGCCGCGGCCTCGGCCTCATCCCGCGGGCTGCCCCCTCGCTCGGCCCCCTGGGGAGGCACGTCGGAGCCCTGCAGGGCGCGCGCCACGAGGGCGCTGAGCACCACGCCCGCCTCGTAGGACCTGCCAGGGGTTGAGCTGGATCGAGCCGCGAGGTCTGATCGCAGAGATCCTCCTCCTCCTCCTCCTCCTCCTCCTCCTCCTCCTCCTCCTCCTCTTCCTCCTCCTCCTCCTCCTCCTCCTCCTCCTCCTCCTCCTCCTCCTCCTCCTCCCCTCCTCCTCCTCCTCCTCCTCCTCCTCTCCTCCTCCTCCTCCTCCTCCCTCCTCCTCCTCCTCCTCCTCCTCCTCCTCCTCCTCCTCCCTCCTCCTCCTCCTCCCTCCTCCTCCTCCTCCTCCTCCCTCCGCCTCCTCCTCCTCCTCCTCCTCCTCCTCCTCCTCCTCCTCCTCCTCCTCCTCCCCCTCCTCCTCCTCCCTCCTCCTCCTCCTCCTCCTCCTCCTCCTCCTCCCCTCCTCCTCCTCCTCCTTCTCCTCCGCCTCCGCCTCCTCCTCCTCCTCCTCCTCCTCCTCCTCCTCCTCCTCCGCCTCCGCCTCCGCCTTCCTCCTCCTCTCCTCCTCCTCCTCCTCCTCCTCCTCCCTCCTCCTCCTCCTCCTCCTCCTCCTCCTCCTCCTCCTCCTCCTCCTCCTCTCCTCCTCCCTCCCCCTCCCCTCCCCCTCCCTCCCCTCCTCCTCCTCCTCCTCCTCTCCTCCTCCTCCTCCTCCTCCTCCTCCTCCTCCTCCTCCTCCTCCTCCTCCTCCTCCTCCTCCTCCCCCACCGCCTCCGAGGCTCTGACACAAGTGGAGCGGCCAGTTCTTGGCAGCTCTCGGCCTCGAAGGGCCCTCAACGGCCCCAGGACGGTCAATGAGCGGCTCAGGACAGAGAAGTGGTTCAGGGCTGCGGGGGTCAGCGCCCGATGTCCGGGATCGGATCAGAGACGGATAGGACCGCGAGCGAATCGTCTCCAGTCGAATCGACATCCCAACCCGTGCCTGGCTCCGGCTGGCCCTGGCCGATGCGGGTAACCCGGACAGAAGCGAATCATAATCGCAGCCCCAGCGGGAGAAGCGACTCGCATCAACTCGGATCGTAGGCGCCACTGCCTGTCGTCGCCGAGCAGCAGGAGGCCCTGCTCCAGCAGCCAGCGCTGCATCTGCTCCGAGAAATGCTGCTGCGCAGGCCGTGGCTGCAGGGGCTGCTGCTGCAGCTGGTGCTGAGCGGGGGGAAGAGACGACAGCGCAGACCTAAACGTTCGAAGATCCACGCGGATTTCTTGGATCGGCGCTCGACCTCCCTCTCTCTGGCGCGCGGAGCGCGTCAGGGGCGGCGCTAGAGGCGGCGGCGCCACGAGGGGGTCCTGCGCCGATCCGAGAAATCTGCGCGGAGCTCCGAAGGTGTATGTCTATGTAGTTGTTTCTCCCTCGGGCTGCGGCTGCTGCTGAGCGTGGACAGGACGCGGCGTGTGTCGAGGCAAGAGGCGCACCTCCAGAGAAAAGGTAGCAGCAAAGGTAAAAACAGCTGTGTAAGGTGCGCCCAGATGTCTTTGGTCGGCGCTGGATGCCCCCTGGCTCCCACCCCGCTTCCCTGGCGCATGGGGTGCGTAAGGGGCTGCGCCAGCGGCGCCGTCAAGGGGTGTGAAGAGCAGGGGGTCGGAGCCGGCTCAAAAAATCCACGCTGACCTCCGCAAGCTGATGTGTATGCCGTTCTTTGGTCTTCGAGCACCTCCACTGTCAGCTGGTGGGGGCACTCTTTAGGCAGCTGCACCGTGGCCTCGAAGTGCCCAAGCAGTACGACCAGCAGGAAGGCCTGGAAGCACACGAGGGTACTGTGCATGAGCCACGTGAAGCCGTACGGGTGAAAGAACACGTAGTACGCGTCGGCGACGTGCACCAGTATCAGCGCCCGCGGGAAAATATACCTGAGCCCCCAGAATGTATGCTGCGCCTCGAGATGGGCGAAGCGCAGTGCGCGATGACCCGCGCGGCCCCAGCGCCCAGGGGAAGAAGCGTGCGGGGAGAGGAGAGGAGGATGAAGGCGCCTCTGGAATAGTCGCCCCTGGACCTCTCGGGGACGCGCTCAGGCTGGGATTCTCACCCGGAAATCCAGCAACGCCCCCCCTCGAAAAATCCCCCGCCTGGCCAGTCCTCTCCAGCGGTGCGTGATGGAGAGGCCCCCCCGGAGGCCCAAACGCTGCCAGACGGGCCCACCAGACCTCGATCCGCGAGGTCGAAGCCCTCCGCCCTCGGGCGGAGGGCCAGGCAAACGCAGAAGGCGCCTACCATATAGTATGAGCTCGACCACAAGAAACCTTCCACAAGAAACCCATTCCTGAGACCCCAGGACGTACAATGTTTTTTGGTGTAGGTACGTCACGCTTTCCGTAGTAAAACCATCGAAACCCGGGAAAGCCTTGTGCCCTCCTGGCAACTCCCAGCCGAGGACGTGTTTTTGTTCAGTGCGCGGCCCCAGAGGTCCCGACCCTCTCCCCAGGAAAAGTCGTCCCACTGAGATGGCCGCTGGGGGTGCTGAGGGGATAAGGGGGCTAGAAGTGGATGCTAAGGTGGATTATGTCTGGGCTAACCTGGCTCATATATGGATTACAGCTGTCCTACATTGTTTGGGGAGGGCCGAACAATTCTGCTGAGTGGGCGGAGCCCACTTAGTTCGGATCGTGAACCCCCTAACCCATTTAGGGCACGTGTAGCCTACTCATAAGCTAGGTTAGGCCAGGTATATACCAACCTTAGCATCCGCTTCTGAGCTCAGTACCCCCTCAGCACCCCCAGCGGTCATCTCAGCAAGACCATGTCTGATGGCCCCAAGTCCCCCAAAAGCGGGTCCCATGCCAGTGTGAAAAGGAACCGCGGGGACTTGAAACGATCAGATGGTTGGACATCTGGCGGAGGGTTGATGCACCAGCCTGGGGCCCGGGATGATGGCCCTGTCCAAAGGTGGTCAAGGGCGTTTGCTTAGTGTGTCGCGCCGCCGGCTTTGGCCCACCGCGAGTCGGCTCGACGCGCGAAGCGCCCTTCCCAGAGCACCAACACCCTGCGCTTCTGCAAGCCGCCCGTCCCACGAAGCAGAGCGACACACTACATCAGCTTGCAAGCCATTAGCGTGACGCTGTGGGCGCCGCCGCGACAAGCTACGCGAACATTCCTGACTGTAGATGCCCCCTGCGTTTGAAGAATGAGTTTGCTAAGGCTTCCGGCTGCACACCGATAGCCCCCCACAGGTGGTCCCGGATGGCCTGAAGAGGCACCCCGAGGAGTCCAGCCGCCGGAGGCGGCGCCAGGGTCTTGAGACCGCCCTGGACTACTCGGGCAGCCTGTTGAAGCCAACCAGGGCTACCTGGGGCTTTCTGCGCGCAACCCGAAGCGTTACGTACCAAATGAGTGGGTCGGAGCTGGGTGCCTGGACTCCTCCGCGCGCAGCGAACACAGCGCGCACACCTCGCCTACAGCCAGGCTGGCCAACAGCGCCGCCGCATCCTCCGCCAGCCAGCCTGGACAGGAGGGCACGCTGCGCTTCAATATCGACCGTCGGTGCTCGAGAAGACCGTATATTTCTAAACCCCGTCGCGCCGTGAAAACATCATGCTGATCGGTGTTCTACTATTTTCGGCATCTGGGGGTTCTCGCCGGGCACGGGTACAGCCAAAAACTACTGAGGATGAAAGGCGGTGCCAGGGAATGGATCCAGACCTCCAGGGGTCCGCGTTGTGAGCAACATCACAGAAGTCGGAGGTCCCAGATTCTTACTTACTGCGTACTGCTGGGCCCTCATGGACGCCTCCAGAGGCATCCACAGGCGTCTGGGGGTCAGGATCCGGGGCGCTGGCCCTGACGCCTCCTCCTTGTCGTCTCCGATCTCCATATCTTCCACCTCACGTATCATTCCTCTTCTCCTCACCCGCCTTCGCCCTCCGTCCTCGAGGTCGCAGCCTTTCTCCTCCACCTTGCTCTCAACCTCCGCCCTATCGTGTCACCTCCCGGACCTACGGTCAGGAACTTTCGGACAGCGTGTCGCAGCGGCGGCCCCGGCGAAACGCTGTGCCCTACGAGCGGATGGCGTGTCGCTCCGCTCCGCGGGGCGGGGAACGCTTGGGGCCGGGATGTGGATAGCGTGTCGCGCCGAAGCGCGGTGGGCCAGAACCAGCGGAGCGACACGCTATACAGCGTGTCGCGCCGAAGCGCGGTGTGCCAGAACCAGCGAAGCGACACGCTATCCAAAAGCACCCGGCCGTAGGTGATCGTTCTGTGGGCCTTCCTGGAGCCTCTCGCTCCACTCGTGCGCCGATGCTGCGTCGAACGTTCGTCGACTCGAATCGCACTTGAATTGAACCTGAGTCGACCTTCAGCCTGGTTGGGGCCCCCACAATCCGAAAATAACAAAAAAAACTCCCGGAGGGAGGAGGAGGGAGGAGGGAGGAGGGAGGAGGAGGGATGAGGGAGGAGGAGGGAGGAGGAGGGAGGAGGAGGGAGGGAGGGAGGGAGGGAGGGAGGGAGGGAGGAGGAGTTTTCATGACTCGAGGGGGTCTGGGAACGCCCACCTATCTGCTCGTCGAGAGAATGTTCTCTCCCAGCTGAGCGCGGGGAGGGGTGTCTCTGGTCGCGGCAGTGGGTCGCGGCAGTGGGGTGTCTCTGGACGGCGTCAAAATGCACCGGCAGCATGGCCGAAGCAGCAGGGAGGACGCGCGCGACCTTTGGCCGAGAAGTGGGAATCCTGGGCACCGCGCGCTGGCGAGGCTCTGGAGACGCAGCCAAGAAGTGAGGGTGCTTGGCTCCAAAGTGTCAAAGCATCCCTGTCCTCCACCTCCTGCAACTCCTCCTCCTGCTCTTTTGCCTCTCCAGTCCTCCGATCGTCCAATCGACCGATCCTCCTCCGCCCTTTTTCTACTCCTCTTCCTCCTTCTCCTCCTCCTCCTCCTCCTCCTCCTCCACCTCCTCCTCCTCCTCCTCCCCCTCGCCTTCCTCCTCCTCCATCGCGTCAAGTATTCCTCCTCATCCTCCTGTTTGTTGCTGTCCCTTCCTTGCCATTCGTAGTCCTCCTCCTCCTCCTCCTCTTCCTCCTTCTCCTCCTCCTCCTCCTTCTCCTCCGCCTCCTCCCCTTCCTCCTCCTCCTTCTCATCCTCCGCCTCCTCCTCCTCCTCATGCTCCAACTCCTCCCCCTCTTCTTCCTCCTCCTCCTCCTCATTTTCCTCCTCCTCCTCCTCCTCCTCCTCGTCCTCCCCCCCTCCTCCTGTTGCTTCCTTTCCTGTTCCACCCGGTGCTCCTCTTTGACTGTCCCCCGTCCATTGTCGCAGTCCTCCTGCCTTTTTCTCGACGTGGCCCCGAGGAGGTCTGGACCCACGCCCCAGCCTGTGCTGTCACTGTCTGCTCATGTTGAGAAGCGTTTACCAATAGATTTAGTTGCAGCGCTGCGACGACCGTCGTCATCCATGGGACGCGACAGACACTGAAACCAAATGCCATATGCCTATACAGCTCTGCACTGCAGCGACAAGTCTACTCGAACTCCTACGGCGTTGCGCATCCGCGGGGGCTTATGCCTGGGCCGCGCAGAGCTGAACGGAACGCGTCCGAGTGCAACAATGCCGCACGTGCCCTCAGCACGCACCCGCACGCAGCAACTCGCAAAATTACGGGACGGCCCTCAGTGCACACTACCCAGGCGACGCGGAAATGTTAGCCCGATAGGTTGATCCGAACCCGCGCAAGATCCCCTCAATACAAAAGCATACCACCTGACTGCACCCGAGGCTCATAACCTCATGCTGGCTATGTCATGGACAAGAAGAATGAAGCTCAGGAGGCAGCTACCGCCAGAATTTTGTCCATCTCCCTACGCCGCCTCCCTGGTTGTGGCCCAGCACATAGCCGCGCTGAAGATGCACGCCTAGTCGCGCTCCTGCGGTACTGCGCATTCGCGAAGGGTTGGTGCAACCTGCATTGAGCGGAAACTAATGTGCGTGTGCGCGTGTGAAACACTGACCTGAACGCGCAGGCGCAGCCTCCCGTAAACTTCTGGGGCGCCAGAGGGCCGCAACGTGAGATGGCAACTTGCCGCGGGTAGCGACCCGCGACGCATGCAAGCAAAACCTCGTGTTAGTTGCCGGAGATGCTTTTGTCGAGCAGGTCGCTGCGGTCGATGAGCCGGCGCACACACCGGCACCGCCGAGTTGCTAGCCAGGTTGGCGTGGAGGCGAAGGTGCGGTCGATGCGGCTGGCACTGGGTCCAGCGGGACCTTCTGCCACATTGTGAGTGGTCATCATGGGCCTCCGCCAACTCTGCAGACTCTCGCCCCACCTGCGAGCGGCATGGTCCATGCGCGTGTATTTGTAGGCTTCGGCGAACAAGACGTCGCTGCCCACCTCTGGCGAGCGCAGGTGGACGGCCGGCTTGTCGGAGAAGCTGAGGTCGCCCATGACAAGTGCGCGTTCAGGTGCAAGCTGGCAGCGGGCATGGTCGGCGTGCATCCCTTCTTCTATGGCGTCAAGGTCGTCCGCGTAAAGGCCGACGTTGTGGGGGCTGTGAATGATGAGGCCTGGCCCTTTGCAGTTCCTGTCATCGTCGCGCTGCATTATCAGACGTGCACGCAATTCTCTCCCATAAACCACTCGCGTTGGTTTAGCGCTCTTGAACTGGTTGCCCAGCTTTTGATCGAAGATCACTACTCCGCCTGCCGCGCGCGATGGTACCGAGCAGAAAAAAGGCATGGCATTGCAGAGTATGGACGCAGTGCAGAGCTCGACGTAGTCATTGTTCTCGGCCGTGAACTGCCTGTAGAGCCCATAGTGTGGACCTGTGCATCGACGCCCTTGCGAGGGAGTTGAGCTCGGCCTTGCGCTGTTCAGGGCCATGCTGAATGGGGGGCGCGGCAGTTGCACAATGCATCGTGGGCAGGAGCTAGTATTCCATCTTCTCATTCTCCACCTTTGAAAACTGCCGACTCCTCCTCGAACACCAGAGGGATGCAAGGGATCTACCAAGGATCGAAGGCCGTGGCATAAATGCCATGCGACGTCGGCGTCGCCGGGTGGCTTGGCAAGCCTTCGAAGAAGTTGCTCGCGGCGGCCTCTTCCACGGGTTGACTGCCAATTATCCAGCGGCCGCGCGATTCCAGTATAAGTGTGGTATATCGTCAGGTTGTCTGCCCACTTCCACCCTTGCAACGGGCAGGCATTTCAATATAACTTGGCCTGTATAACGATCGAGTCTCAAATAGTTGTGCGAGTAGGTGTTCTTGAGATGTCCATAGGCCTTCTTCGCGAAGATAGGTGTGCATGTTTGTCGAGGGCTTTTTTTTCCAGATCGCTGTAGATCGGCGCGTCGGCGTCGTTGGGGGTAGCAGGCGCTGTTCATGTTCTCCACGCGACATCTGCTCTCTTGAGTTTGGCCAAAATCTTTGCGGCAATGTATGGCGGCTGCAGCTTCGCGTCCTTGAAAGTGAATGTGACATCTTCTGGCGGGCTCGTCGTCGCTGCCACTCGAGAGAGGAACTTGCGCCAGCGTTCGCCCACCAGCGCAGACACCACGAAGCCAAGGCGCGAGGGCGTCGACGAGCTCCTCATTGGCGATGGGCGAGGGCGTGCTGATGCAGAGTAGGCCAGAGTCGGGCTTGCGATCGTATCTGGGAGAAGCTCCTGTACCCAACATCCCCACCATTCTCTCAGCGGCTGTCAACTCTGTCTGAAGGTTTTTGCCGTGCGCCAGAGGTCGTTGGTCTGTTTCGGCTTCTTGGCGAGGGCAGAGCGCATGTCGCCGAGCTGTCCTTCGATGTGTGAATAGTGTAAGCTGCTTTGGGAGCCGTGCTCCTCTGCGATTTTGTTCCCAGCCTCCGCAACAGCTTAGACCGGAATTGCTGTGTGCTTGTTGACCGAGGCGCCGAGCTGAGCCGTGACCATCGTCTGGAGCTCGCCTTGGACTCGCGCGAGGAGGCCGCGTCGTCGTGAAACTCCGAATCGGTAGTGCTGTCTGTACCCGGTGAGGGTGCGATCGCGCGTCGCCGTGCCAGGAGAGCTTCTCATAGCTGTGGGAGGGTTGTCTGATGCGCTTGCTGCTCGCCAGGGGTCAGCTGCTCCTTGATGTGGGTCATGTCCCCGCAGCGAGCGAGTGGTTTTCTCTGTTCGGCGTCCTTCTGCAGCTCAGAAAAGTTGTATGCGAGGATAATTTGGTCGATTTTGCTTTACATCTGCCCCACGAGGAGGTGCCAGCACGATCGCCGTCAAGAGACGCCTTGCGAGCTGCGGGCGCGATGTGGAGTGGTGCTCTTCCAGGAGCTAACGAGATCTGGAAGGCCGGCACACCAGCAGACGAGCGTCAGGTGCGAAAGCATTCCCCAACAGGGTATCATATGATTGGGAGCTGGCCGCGGGCTAGTGGTATCCAGTTTTGTCGCCAAGGAAACTGAATATCTTGAGCCAAAGTAGCCTGAGCCAAAATCCGCCAGCCCCCCTGCGGGGCCATCAGGCTGCGAAGATTAGGCTTGCAGCTCCCTGTGCCAGATTGAATTTCCAGTTTCCACTGTTACAATCCTGCTGTATGCTTCCTTACTGTGTTGCTGAACGCGCGAAGGGGGGGAGCTGAAAAGCGACGTGGCTAGCACCCCCGAATCGCGTCGTCTGGATTCCAGGGGGTCGTGGGACACGCAAAAATACCTGATACTTGCGCCTCCGAAGCCATGATCCTTAGTAAATTACAACATATTCGCGTTCCCGAAGTCATAAGTCCTGGTAATTTACACTATTCGCTTCCCCGAAACCATAACCCTGGGTAGATAACGCAATGTTCGCGCCCCCGAAACCAGAAGCCTTTGCAAATTACACAATATTCGGGGCCCGAAGCCATAATCTTTAGTAGATTATGCAATATTCGCGCCCCCGAAACCATAATCTTTTGAACATTTTACAACCTTCGCATCCCCAAGGCCACAAAACCTCGCAAATTACACAATACTTGCACCCCCGAGACCACAAGCCTTTGAAAACTATCCGTGATCCGCGTCCCCGAGGCCATAACCCGTCGTAAATTATGTAACAGATGCGCCCCCGAGGCCATCTACCCTCGAAATTTGAATAATATTCGCGTCCCCGTGGCCACACACCTTTATCAATTACGCAAAGGTCGCGTCCCCGAAACCATACACCATAGTGAACTACTTAATGTTCGCGCCACCGATGCCAAACCTTCGTAAATTAACCTTGGCCCTCGCGTCAGCGTCAGCGTCCCGACATCCCAACACATATCTGGCAAGTCTCATTCTAAGAGAGGGGGGCCAGCGGCATGGGGGCGAAGCCCTTACGGATAACTACGGAGGGACGAGGAGGAGAAAGAGGAGGAGGAGGAGAAGGAGGAGGAGAAGGAGGGTCAGGAGGAGGAGGAGGAGGAGGAGGAGGAGAAGGGCGGAGGATCGGATTGGAGGATTGGAGGATTGGGGGGCAGAGAGGGGGGAGCAGGGGGGAAGGTGGGCGGGGAGGGGGGCGTGAGGAGGCGGTGAGGAGGAGGAGGAGGAGGAGGAAGAGGAGGAGGAGGAGGAGGAGGAGGAGGAGGAGGAGGAGGAGGAGGAGGAGGCAGAGGAGGAGGAGGAAGAGGAGGAGGGGACAGATTTTTCCACGACGCGATTTTTCACGACGCGGAGGGCTTCGAGTCCCGAGAAGACGCTGGCGGTGGCGGCCTGCGAGGGCGCAGGCGGCCAGCCCGAGCGCGGCGGGGAGCGAGGCCACCACCAGGGCCTCCAACGCCTCGGAGCGGGCTGACGCCGAGAGCCTCTCCGGGGGGGGGGGGGGGGGCGGGCGGGGACGGCAAGCGACCACAACCACATCAAGGGCACGCCCTGGGGGGTGCCTTGCGCATGCCAAGACCTGTCGAGACTCCGAAGCCGGCTTCGTGCGGGTAGTGCTCGGAGTGGCGTCCCAGGAAGGCCGGGTCGAGCACGACCACAACCAAAGTGCTCATGCCGAGGTCAGCAGGTTCTCCCTCGATGGGCCCTCCCGAAAATTCCGCGTTGCTGTTGGTGTTGTTGGTGTTGTTGTCGTTGTTGGCCTTGGTGCTGTTGAAGTTGTTGTTGCTGTTGTTGTTGGAGTCGCTGGCGTTGTTATGGGCAAGAGTCGTGAAATGACGGGGCTACTGAAAGGATGTGGGTGATCGCTGAGGTGGGTTCAGTCAGGCCGCTGAAATAATGAAGGCTACATAAGGAACGAAGCCCCTTTTGGGGGCACCAGCAGAACCTGGGTGCACGAGGAGGGGTAGATAAACAATCACAGAATGACAGCGAGCCCTTTCCGAACCCAAAGCGGTCATTACTTCAGCGTCTTGGCTGCAAAGTCTGAACGGATTGATGCCCTAAGTGGTCTAAGTGGGCGGAGCCCGCTTCGTCGTTTTGTTCAATCTCCCTGTGCTACGTAAGGCACTTGAAACCCTCGTGTAAGCTAGCTGAGTTAGGCCAGACATAGCCCACCTTACCATTGGCGTCTAAGCCGCCTTATACCCTGAGCAATCCCAGCGGTCATTTCAGTCCTCTCGTTGCGAAAGAATCACAAGGGTGGGTTTTGCTAAACTTCGGGTGCGTTCGGTGTGACAATTTCGGCCGACGAGATCAGTCGCTATCGAATTTGCCTCAGATTCTGGTTTCGGTCGCAACCGACTCGCGGTATAATCTGTTGCGACCGATCGGTCGCTACCGATCGCGACCGAGCAAAAATCCAGTACAGAATGATCTGGGGGTGTGCGCCCTGAGATCGTGGCGTCGCATTTTTCCCAAAGCAGCGATTTTGCCTTGTCCTTGGGCCCCCGAACACACACGGATCCATCCAGCTCGAAAACTGCGGCAGAAGCCCAAGCATCTGGCCGCTCCACTCGTTTCGATGCGTGGGCCCCGGAGGTCTGGACCGCTTCCTCAGGGCCGGTTTCTCGGGGATGGGCCATGATTTGGGGGGACTGGCATAGGGGGGAACATCGACCTGGAACCAGCGATACTTCGCCGATAGATCGGCGACGGGCCCTCGATAGCAGATCCTCACCAGCCTGGGCGGGTTGGGGCTATTGGGCCCGCATGGGCGATCGATGGGCGATTGGGGGTCGATGCAGACCCTGATCTGCCCATCCCCACGATCGTTGCCCCCGAAAGGGCGGGGGGGGGAGGGGCGCCGAGGGAGCCGCCGAGGGGCCACCGCGGCGCCGAGCCCGCTTCGTTGCTCACTTGCAGCCTCCGGGGGCCCTCACGCCCAGACCTCCTCCGCTATCCATTTTCGGCCCCTGGGGGCCCCTCATTGGGCCTCGCGGCCGTGAAGAAAAAAGACTCGGGATGAGCAACCGGCCACGGGGAACGAGTCGGGATGTCTATGTGGGGTCGAGGAGGACGAGGAGGACGAGCCAGAGGAGGAGGCGGAGGAGGAGCAGGAGGAGGAGGAGGAGGAAGAACAGGAGGAGGAGGAGGAGGAGGAGGAGGAGGAGGAGGGCGCCACGAGAGAATCATGATGTCGGCAGGAGGAGGATGAGGAGGAGGAGGAGGAGGCGGAGGAGGAGGAGGAGCAGGAGGAGGAGGAGGAGCAGGAGGAGCAGGAGGAGGAGGCGGAGGAGGAGGCAGGAGGAGGGGGAGGAGGAGGAGGAGGGAGGAGGAGAGGGGAGGAGGGAGGGAGCAGGAGGGAGGAGGAGGAGGAGGGAGGAGGCGAGGCAGGGCGCCACGAGAAACAAAATCGTGACGTCGGCGGCCTTGGCGCCTGGCCTCGGGGCCGTCGGGGGACGGCTCTCCGAACCCCCTCTGAGCCAGGATCTCTCTTCGTGGCGTCGATCCCCCCGGGAGTGACGGGCAACGACGGGGGGGGACTGGCATAGGGGGGGGAGGGGGGGGAGGGGGGAGGAGGGGGGAGGAGGAGGGGAGGAGGAGGAGGGGGAGAAGGAGAGGGGATGAGGAGGAGGAGGAGGAGGGAGGAGGAGGAAAGGACAGGAGGAGGAGGAGGAGGAGGAGGAGGAGGAGGAGAGGAGAAGGGGGAGGAGAAGGAGGGGGAGGAGGAGCAGGGGGAGGAGGAGGAGGATGAGGAGGAGGAGGAGGAGGGGGAGGAGGGAGGAGGAGGGAGGAGGAGGAGGAGGAGGAGGAGGAGGAGGAGGAGGAGGAGGAGGAGGAGGAAGACTCAGAACTCAGAACACGTACACGATGAACGCCTCCCTCGGGAGGCAGAAGTCGTCCTTGATTCCCCCCCTTCAGGCATCGGGACCTGCGGGGGGGGCTGCGTGCAACACTCGGTCAGCACGAGCGCGAACATCACCAGGCGCAGCCGCAGGATGTGGCGGGCAGTCTCCAGCAGGCGCCGCCGCGGGCGCGGCAGCACCCTCTCCTCCCTGGCCAGGAGGCGCAGCATGTGCGGCTGGTGAACTGCCACTCCCACCACTGGGCGCACCACCAGGGGCAGCAACTCCAGCAGCGGGTGCGCCATCTTGTTCTCCCATTCTGCGACGCTTGGCCTGTAGACGCTTGAGCTGTTCTGCCTGAGCATCTTTGAACGCTTTGGACTTCGCCGCAGCATCACCGAAAAGTTGTTGCACCGCAGCCTGGATACCTTCTTGGAGTTGTTCCAAACTCTTGGTGGCCTCGCGCTTGTCTTCGTCCGAAAACTCGTACTCCTCCTCCGCCGTGAGAAGGCTGTCCAAGCAGATGGGCAAAGTCTTCCCGCTGAGGAGGTCGTCGATACTGAGCTGTGGGCCAGGCTTAGGCTCCTGTCCGCAACCCGTGGACGGCTGCAACTGGCTGACGAGCGACTTGTGCTTTTCCTCGGCCACCTGCAACTCTGTCCTGAGGGTTCGAACACGATCACGTTGCTGGCCCAATTCGCCCTCGAGACGCTCGAAGGTGGTGAGGCTCTTCCCGAGCTTGGTCTCCAGCGCGCGCATCTCGTTGAAGGCACGGTTGACCTGGTGCTCCAGAGGGACCATGGTCTTGGCCTCGTCGTTCTGGCGCTGCAGCCGAATGTCGAGCTCCTTCTGCCACTTCTCAGCGGCCTCGGGGTCGCCCATGCCGCGCAGCTGGTCGACGTCGGAGAGCTGGGTCGCCGCAGGCGGGGGGCCGCCCCCACCAGCCTGGAACTGAGGGCCAGGGCGACGAGGTAAGCCATCAGCATGAGCGGGGCTCGCAGCGAGTGCCCACGACCCTGGAGGCGCGGGACCTCCTGCAGCGGCTCCCCACACGCCTTGCGGCTGAGGCCATGGCTGGTCCATCCGCGGGGTCGCACGCCAGGCCCAGCAGTTCTTGCACTGCTGCCATCCTTGTTTATTCTTCTTGCATCCACACGAACTGCACGTCCATGTAGATCCTGGCGAGAAGCCGTCCCAGTGGCCCCAGCCGCTCTCAGGCGAGCGCGCCGCGCGCCATGGCCAGCTGGCAGCCCGCGGAGGGGCAGCACGCTGGACGGAGCCTGGCGGCGCCATGGCGGCAAGGCAAACTGGGCGAGTGAAGGTATCTTGTCTGATCGCTTGGCTCGCAGGAACGCGTGCCCTTCTGAAGAACGTCCCTGCAACGCAACTTGGCGCAGAAGGGCTTGAGCCAAAATGGCTACGGAGGAGGAGGAGGAGGAGGGGGAGGAGGAGGAGGAGGAAGAGGAGGAGGAGGAGGAGGAGGAGGAGGAGGAGGAGGAGGAGCGACACTGGCCAGCAAGGGAAGGGCGGACAAGGGAAGCAGGACGATCCAAGCAGAGAAGAGCGAGAGACAGCAACAAAGGAGGAGAGACAATCCGCTGCCCTTCTAGAGGGCTATCCCACCATCGGACAGCGAGGCGAGCCACAACGCAGCTGGGACTCACGACCCCGTACATCTACCATAAAAGTTACGGATAGAGTCATCTCTCGGTGCCAACTGCTGCAAACGAGCCTCGGCATGCTTCCGCAACCGGGCCGAAGTTATAGAAGAGTGTTTTAAATCATGGTAGGCTTTGCTGTATATGTCGAGGGCTAGAACAACGGAGGCAAGCGTCTCGTGAGGCATGGGAAAATGACGCCAAACACACAAGCGATCTTGCCATCCACCGTACTGGAAGAAGTTAGGGAGAAGGGGGACAAGGAGAAGAAGAGGTTCAAAGGTGGGGCAAACAACAATGTCCCTCAGACAATCGCCCCGGGGGGCATTGCAGGCGCGGCAGCGCTGTGCAATCCCGAACCGACTGGTCGTGCACCACGCATTGCACAACGTGCGAAGGAAGGAGGAGAGGACACACAGAGGGAGGAAGGGAGAAAGCTCGGTGATTACCGTGGTCAGGGACATCTCCTGATCCTGAGTCAGGTCAGGGTCAAACTTCCGAGCACGTCGCACAAGCACTGTGTTGCACGAGTAGCTGGAAGAATCTATCAAAAAGGCCTCAACCTTCTTCTGACGGTGGGAGGAAGGAGGAAGGAGGCCCGGCAGAGAAGAAAGGGAATGCCAGTTTTCGAGCATATGTCGAAAATGCGATTCCCGCCAAAACGGCTGGAATTTCCATGCAATGACACAGTCGTCGGAGGAGGCAAAATCTTCGAGCAGGGACTTGATGTCAAAGAACGCTTTAGAATGCTCGGCAGCACGGAACAGAGCAGCCCGACCAGCGTGCTCCAGGCACCTACCGTGGAGGGGAAGACCGAGGGAGCGGAGGGAGCAGAGGAAGGGGGAAGGGAGGGCAAAACGCAGGGCAGAAATCACAAGAGGAGGAGGAGGAGGAGGAGGAGGAGGAGGAGGAGGAGGAGGAGGAGGAGGGTCGGGGCAGCGGGCTCTTTCGGCAGCCCCCGCGGCGGGAGCCTGGAGCGCGGCGCGCCCCGGAGCCGCAGGGCGGCGAAGGCCGCGGCGCGGACGGCCCCGGGGGGGCCTTCCTCAATGGGCGAGGCCGCGGCCCGGAGGAGACGTCCCGGAGGGGTCACGGCCCGCATAATGCGGGATGACGATTAATAAAAAAATGGGGGAGAACGATTAAAAAATAGTTTTCTGCTATTTCTGCACAATTTTTTGACTGGAGGAGAGCGATTAAAAAAGATAGTTTTCCAGCCCGCGGCCAGTTTTTTCTAATCGTCATCCCGGGCGCGGCCGCGTGAACACAACCCCCGGTCATTCATTCATCGTCGTGCAGGAGGCCTGGCTTCTGCCTCGGAGGTCTATACCTCCATGGGGGCCCTTTACCAGGCCGCGGGCCCGTCTGAGCACGGCGATCGCAGCGAAGAGCCAGCCCTTGGGGAGGGGGCCGGGGCTTCGGGGACCGCGCTTTGGAAAGAATATCCCGGCAAAGCAACCTAACAGCGATGTGTATACGCATATCTGGAAGCGTTCCCCTTAAGATTCAGGTGAGAATCCAGTTGTAGAATTCTGCTGTTCTCGCAGTCGCAGTCGCATGCGCAATGACCGTCGCAGTGGCAACGGCCTTAGGATCCAATGGAATCCTAAGGATTCCTAGGGATTCCTAAGGCATCCTTAGGCATCCTTAGGCATCCATAGGAATCCTTAGGAATCCTTGGGGATCCTGATTCCTAGGGATTCTTAGGGATTCCTAAGGATTCCTAGGAAATCTTGAGGATTCCTTAAGGATTCCTGAGGATGCTTAACTATGCCTACGGGTTCCTAAGGATGCCTACGGATTCCTAAGGATTCCTAGGGATTCCTAAGGATTCCTATGGATTCCTACGGATGCCTCAGCCTGCCTCAGTTTCAGCCTCAGCCTCAGCCTGCCTCGGCTCGCCTCAACCTCAGCCTCAGCCTGCCTCGGCCTCAGCCTGCGTCAGCCTCAGCCTGAGCCTGCCTCAGCCTCAGCCTGCCTCAGCCTCAGCCTGCCTCGGCTTGCCTCAGCCTCAGCCTCAGCCTGCCTCGGCCTCAGCCTGCCTCGGCCTCAGCCTCCCCTCCTCTCCCCCCCCTCCTCCCCCCTCCCCCCCCATTCAGCATCACCTTGTCTCAGCTTCGGCCTGCCTCGGCCTCATCCTCAGCCTCAGCCTCAGTCTCAGCCTGTCTCGGCCTGAGCCTGCCTCGGCCTCAGCCTCAGCCTGCCTCAGCCTCAGCCTGCCTAAGCCTCAGCGTCAGCCTGTTTCAGCCTCAGCCTGCCTCAGCATCAGCCTCAGCCTCAGCCTCAGCCTGCCTCGGCTTGCCTCGGCCTCTCAGCCTGCCTCGGCCTCAGCCTCAGCCTGCCTCAGCCTCAGCCTGCCTCAGCCTCAGCCTCAGCCTCAGCCTGCCTCAGCCTCAGCCTGCAGCCTCAGCCTCAGCCTCAGCCTCAGCCTCAGCCTCAGCCTGCCTCAGCCTCAGCCTGCCTCAGCCTCAGCCTGCCTCGGCCTCAGCCTCAGCCTCAGGCCTCAGCCTCAGCCTCAGCCTCAGCCTCAGCCTCAGCCTCAGCCTGCCTCAGCCTCAGCCTCAGCCTCAGCCTGCCTCAGCCTCAGCCTGCCTCAGCCTCAGCCTCAGCCTGCCTCGGCGTGCCTCAGCCTCAGCCTCAGCCTGCCTCGGCCTCACCCTGCCTCGGCCTCAGCCTGCCTCAGCTCGGGCATCCAAAATATGGCACAAGACTGGTGTTCTGGGAGCACGAACATCACGAAGCACAGTTGTCTCCGGGCATTGAAAATATGGTACAGTACTGGTGTTCTGGGAAGACGAGGAACACGAAGTGGCCTACAGCTGGCTCCGGGCATTCAACATGTGGCCTGGGAATGGTGTTCTGGGAACACGAAGAACACGAAATGGCTTACAGTTGGCTCCGAGCATTCAAAATGTGGCCTGGGAATAATGTTCTGGGAAGACGAAGAACACGAGGTGGCCTACAGTTGGCTCCGGGCATTCAAAATGTGGCCAGGGAGCGGTGTTTTGGGAGCACGAAGAACACGAAGTGGCCTACAGTTGGCTCCGGGCATTCAAAATGTGGCCTGGGAATGGTGTTCTGGGAACAGAATCTGAAGGAATCCATAGGAAACTATAGGAATCCATAGGAGTTCTGGGGAGTCACCGGTTTTCCCCGGCATCCCCCGGATCCTGCCCAGACCCCCCTGAGGAGTCAAGATGCTCTCTTTTGACCCCACTGGAAACCTATCAGTCTTCGCTGTTAGGTAAAAAGAACCGGGGCACGTCTGGGGGCACGCGGGAGAGAGAGGCAGGACAGCTCCCTGAGATCCTGGCGGTGTGGCCGCTCCGCTGTGAGGCCGTAGAGTTATGTCGGGCCTGTCCCCTACAGGGGGATTTCAACGAAAAATGAAAAATACCCCAACAATACCCCAAAAAGGCCAAAAAATACTTAAACACTAGTCCCCAGATTATGTTTGGACTACTTTTTTATTATTTTTTGGATATCTTTTATTTCTCGTTGAAAATCCCCCTGTAGGGGGACAGGCCCGACTTAACTGTAGAGACAAGCAATCATGAAAAGCCTGAGAAAGCATTGTTCCTCACAGCCAGCAACTGTTGCCCTGGGGTAGGTCTCGCAATTGCGACTACAGGAGGTCCGCGACCACCTCGGGCCAAAAAACCCAAACCAGGAACAAACAGCAGGAAATATTGGAACCAAAACCTGGGGAGGTCGACATCCTGAAAAAAACTCAAATACCAAACCTGCGAACAAAAACTCAAGCCCACAAAAAACTTTGGAAAAAAAACGTGAAACTCAAACCTGGGAAAAAAACTCCAACCAAACAAAAACTCCAGAACATCTCTAAACCGACACCTGGGAATAACTTTGGAACAACTCTCGGACAACTGCGGACAAACATTGAAAAACTCTGAAAACATCTAAAAAAACTATGGGACAACTCTGGGAATATTCTTAACGACTGAAAACTTTAAAACAAAACTCTGGAAACACTCTTTTAACAACCGTAAACGCTAGAAAACTATAGAAAAACACAACTCTGGAACAACTCTAAACAAACTCTGGCAAAACTCTAAAACAACTCTGGGAAAACAACCTTCCGGGTTTGAGTTTTTCCAGGTTTGAGCTTCACGTTTTTTCTACGTTTTCTGTGGGTTTGAGTTGTTCCCAGATTTCGGGTTCAAGATTTTCTGTAGTTTCTTCTGTCTTTGAGTTTCCCCCAAATTTTGTGTTTGAGATTTTCTCAGGTTGTCTTGGATGTTGAGGCTCCCATTCAAGATGTTTTGATATTTTTTGAAGTGTGAGTTCCCGGCCGAAGATGTTTTGAAGTTTTTGGCAGATTTTCCTATGGACCGCCTGTAGTCAATTGCCGAACCTAACCCTGGGGCCAGGGGGCCCTCACGCCCGATCCGGCTCGACAGCTGCTGCAGAAGCATGGGGTCAAGGGCGCCAGCCGAGGCACTTGCGACGATGCTTGCGTAAACTGCTTCGCCACGTTGGATCTCCGGGGAGTGGGGGAACAACACTGCCGTTGTAAACACAGACTGTCGGACTTCCGCGCGGATTTCGTGGAAGGGCGCTGGGTCCCCGTGTCGGCGCTTGCTGCAGAGGCCCGAATCCTCACGCGGGCCCCCGAAAAAGTGGGGAAGAGGGAGATACGACGCAATCAAATGCGTGCAGCTGGCTTCAACCCCTCCGCCGGGTACCTTCCTCGACACGTTGGTGACTCCAGCGGCGGGAGGCGCCGCGATAACCGACACCGCCTACGTGAGAGGCAGTTTCGTTAGACTTCGGCAAGGTTGCTTGCATGGAGGGGGGACCGGACGGGGGAGGGGGCGTGGCGAGGCCCGAAAGGACGCAACTTCCGCGACTCATTTGCACGCCTTTTCTGCCCAGTGCTATTGGAAGATCTGCGGAAGGAAAAGCGGGGGGAGAAACGCCGCGCCTGCAAGGTCTGCGGAAGGTACTGCGGAAAGGTACTGCGGAAGGTACTGCAAAGGTAGATACGGAAGGTACTGCAACAGCGGAGGGTACTGCGGAAGGTACTGCAAAAGCTTACCCGGGCCTGCAACAAAACGCCCTCTGAGCCGATCCGCTATGATCCCCCATGTCCCCCCCCTCCGCCTTTTCCCTTCCCCAGATCCTACTTCACGAACAATCTGAAGGGGCCCTGGGACACACAAATAAATACACACACATTCAATAATTCTCCATATTTTCCAAGAGTTTCGGGGTTTATGTCTTCCCCCCCACTTCCCATATCTTCCCATATTTTCCTGGGAGTGGACGATGAATTGTGTCTGTGTGTTTTTTCCGCTCCTGAGAACAATCTGCAACATCGTTCAGACGCTCGATCCGAGCCCTGGACCCTACTTTTACGTTGCAGCTTCTTGAGCCGCACCGGTCCGTGAGGGACTTGCGGGGCCCCGCAACAGGGCGAAGAGGCCCGCTGCGGAAAACATGTGGCGCCAGGATCTCAAGGTTCATCCGACCCTAGGGGAACAAAAAGTGACATAAACATAAAAACTCTGAGATCCGCGCGGATTTCTCGGATCGGCGTTGGACCCCCTCCCTGGCGCGCGGAGCGCGCCAGGAGCGGCGCCGGAGGCGCCGCCGGGGGGCCCCAGCGCCGATCCGAGAAATCCGCGCGGACCTCCGAGCTTTTATGTTTATGCCACTTCTTGTTCCCCTATATAAGCCCGCTGCTCGCCCAACGAAAGGGACCCCCCCGGGGGATGGAGGACGAGATCGCCGATCCGGCCGGGACCAGCACGACGAGCGCGCTGAGCAGCCAGACGCCCTTGAAGAGCCACCACTCCGCGCCCCTGCGGCGTGAGGAGGAGGGATTCGGAAGGCAAGAGGAGGGAAGGGAGGAGGAAGCAGAGAGAAGTCATAAGAAGAAACATAAGCAGAAGAGGAATCTCAGCACGAATGATAAATAATAGTAGTAAGAATAAAACATCACAATAAGAAGACTAGCACAAGTAATACTACAACCCTCGTCAAAAATAAACTGAGGGATTCTGTTTTCGGTGATTGTATGGTCAGCGCTACTCCAATGCTGACGCTAGATATCTGACGTGGACGCAAGGGCTTCCAAAATCCGACGACCCCTCCGCAGCATTGAAGAACGCAATTTCTAACAAGTGCCCGAGAAGATCGATCGTCGTGATTTACAACTTTGTTTCTGTTTATTTTTGACGAGGCTTGTAATAATGCGAATGCTGGTAAGATGAATCACAGTAATAACTTCTTAATAATAATAATAACAATAATAATAATAACGATACTACGAATCACACTAAGAAGGAGGAGGAAGAGAGAAGGGAGGAGGAGAGAGGGGAGGAAGGAGGAGGAGGTGGAAGAGGATGCTGGTGGAGGAGAAGGAAGGAGAGGGATGGGGAACGGGGCAGCGGGAGGGGGATGAGGAGGGAGAGAGGGAAGGAGGGAACGGGATAGTGGAGAAGGAGCAGGCCACGGGGAGTAGGAAGGGAAGACCAGAGTAAAATGATCCTGGTGAAGGACCCAACCATATGCAGCTGTGAGCACCGCGTTGTGGGTACCGCTCTCGGTGGAACCCCCCATGGGGCCGCGAGCCTCGGGAGGGGTGTGCGGACATTGGCGGGGGGATGCATGCAAACCCTGCCGCTGGGACCTTCGGTGGAGCTCCCTGTGGGGCCGCAATCATCGTGAGGGGTGTGCCGAATTGGGCGGGGGGACGCATGCAAACCCTGCCGCTGGGGCCGAGAGCGAGCGAGCGGGCAGAAGACAGGGCGAACGCATCGTGCAGATCGTGCAGGATGAGTGCGGTAGCCAAGCACGGTCCAGGCCCCTACACTTAGGTCGGGCATGTCCCCCTATAGGCGGATCTTGGACGAAACATAGAAATATGCATGAGACATTCAAAAATAAGTGAAACAAAAAACTATAAAATCGTCCCACCTAATTTTTGACTATTTTTGAATATTCCTGTAGAAGGACAGGCCCGACTTAGTCCTACACTGCCGGACTTACAGGCGGCAACAGGAGGGCCGAGGGAAGAGGAAAGGGGATGTCCGTTGTCCACCGACCCCCTTTTGCGGGGAGGCGCAAAGGCGTGTGAGATGATCGGCTGTTCTCCTCACCCTTTCCACCTCCCCCGATGTCTGACATTCAACTAGGGGGAAGGAGGGCGGGGGGAGGGGGGGCGAGCTCGCCAATGCTCCCCCGGGGCATCCGGAGCCTCCATTTGTACACTCCGTGGCTGCGAAGATGCCCAAGATTCCATCTAATGTTGCTCAAGCTGGGCTCCAACACGCAATGGAAGCCTCAACAACAACGCAGATTGCCTCAAGACGGCCCAAGAAGCCTCCAAGACGTCCCCAGAGAGTTCAAAGAGGCCCCCCAGAAAGGAGAGGCCCAAACCGCGCTAATTCGGAAGGAACGAGTGCATGTTTAGCAGATCCACCCACTTGACACCCTTGTGGTGTCAACACAGCGTCATGGCTCAGCGGGCCACCACAGTCGCACCAGGGCGGCCCAAGAGGCCTCCAAGAGGGCCCCAAGACGGCCCAAGAGAGCCTCAGAACGGCCCCAGTGGCGCCCAAGCGGACCCCAGAGACCGCCAGCAGGCGCCAGATAGACCCTCAAGAGGATCTATAGTGGGGACTCGGCCACAAGAAACCTCCGCAAGGAACCCAACCCTGAAATACGCGATTTGATCAATGAAGATCTACAGGTGTCGATCGAAAATCGTCATGATCTGATTGGGAGCCCATCAAAATCCAAGAAACCCAGGGCACCCTGGCAAAATCCAACTGGTTTCTTGGCACGCGCCCCCACTGTAAGAAGCCCCCACGAGAGGCCCCAAAGATGTCCCAATGAACTCCTCCAACGGCTCCCAAGAGGCAAAGCTTGCGGACTTCGCTTCCACCTCCTGGGACTCGGCGGAATGGCGCAGGCCACTTGAATCCGCCGGCCCACCAGGCTGAGGGGCGTGTGAGATTCAACTACAGTAGGGGCTCGACCACAAGAAACATCGCACAAGAAACCCAACCCTGAGACCCCAGGACGTCCATGGATTTTGGTGCGGGAACGTCGCGCTCTCAATGGCAAAACCATCGAAATCTAAGAAACCCAGGGCACCCTGGAGGCAAGCAGGGTCTTTCTTGGCATGGGTCTCCACTGTAAGAGAACTCTTGAGTCCCCCACCCTTTATCCCCCCCGGGAGCCCTTCGCCATTCCGCCGCCCAGCTGCATCCTGGCCCGCTTTCGGGCCTCAAGACGGCTCCAAGACGGCTTCCAAGACGAGCTCGTTTTTTTAAGATCGTTCTGAAGAAGCTTCCGGGCCGCATTTTGGCTTCATTTCGGCCCCGTCGGGGCCCCAGTCTTGGCCTCCAAAATCCGCTCCCGGGACCCTCGAGAGCGCTTTTTGGGCCCACTCTCGCCGAAAAGCTGGCATGTCAAAAGTATCGCAAATATTACGGTTGTTTGATGATTTTCGTTTCCCTGGGGGTGTCCCGGATGCTTCCTACAGCTCTCTGTCGGCCTCGTCTAGGGTATCCCTCATCTTTCGCATTTGGACGCCGATCTTGGGCGCGAGCCGGTGTCCATTTTGGAAAATTCGGGGCCCAATTTGGGACCCGAAACAGCCCAGAACAGGCCCCGTTATATTACTGCAGGACGGGCGGGGCGGCCCAATAAGCCGCCAAGAGAGCCCCAAGGCGACCCAAGAGGGCCCAAACACGGCCCAACAGCGATCAAAGACGCCCCACGAGGGCACCAAGATCGCCCCAAGATGGGCCAACAGGCCGCCAAGAAGGCACTGTAAGTGCCAAATGGGGCCCCAAGACGACCCAAGAGACGCTTAGGACGGCCCAAGAGGGGCTCGAGAGGAGGAGCCAGAACAGACTTCTCGAGCCCTCCGTCCCAAGAAACCCCACAGGAGGCCTCAAGAGGATCGAAGAGACCCCAGAGAGGCCTTACGAGGCCCCAACACTGCGCCCAAGAGGCCACTGGTGCCCAAATGGTACCACTTCAAGCATATCTTCACACTCTTGAGGCATCCAAGAGGCATCCCCGAAGCTCGAGGATACAGGCTGTCAGGGTTCACGCCTGGTATGAATGTGTCGTCGTCCACGTCGTCATCGTCGTCGTCGCCGTCGACAGACCCACCGACCCACTGACCCACCGACCGACCGACCGACCAGCCAGGCGCGAAACAACCACGGGACAACCCTGGGACAGACGCGCGGCACCGGCCGCTGACCACGCGAAAAGATCGGGTCAACCGACGGACCCACCGCGACCTGCCGGCAGGACACCACAGCCACATGCAGACGGGGATTCCCTGACGCGACCACCCTATCCGTTCAACGGCACCACCTCCTATGGCGGCAGGTACCCATCTTGGTGAAAGGACGCGAGCAAGATGGGACGGGCCCAACATGGGGGGCCCATTTTTGGCCCGGGGGGGCCCACAAGATAGGCCCGGACCCCCTCAGGGCACCTCCTGTGACGGCAGGCACCCGAGCATTCGGCGGACCCCTCGACAGCCCTCAGGCCCGTCTTCGCCAGCCCATTATGCCCTGGCCTGCCAGCGAAGCCTCCGCAGCCTGCCGGCGAGGCCACCACGGCCTGCCGGCGAGGCCTCCGCGGCCCGCCGACGACGCCATCCCCGGCCTGCCGGCACGGCCTCCGTGGCCTGCCAGCGAGACCTCCGCGCACTGCCGGCGAAGCCTCCGCCTGCCAGCGAGCCACGAGGGCTGGAGCTCGAGGCCCCTCCCTGGCGCGGCAAAGGCTGCGCCTCAATTCGTACCATGACCTACGCCGGCCATTACCCTGTTGCCTACGCCTGGGCCCCTCGCTGGGGCCTATAGGCGATGGGTTGGAGAAACACTTGGGCGCAGGCGAGGACAACAAAGCACACCTGCGGCCGGGGGGTCTGCATGAGCTTCTGCACATGATTCTCCCGTCTTGGAGCCGTCGTCGCCTCGTCCGGCGAGAATTGGAATGGGCGGGCGGTGAACGCGAAGCGTCTTGAATCAAATCCGACAAACGCACCCGAGACTGGGCACGCAAATCCCAGCCCAAAAACTTGCGGGCGAAAAAAATAGTTCCATATCCAAAGGCTCGGCCTCAAACGCAAACGTACAGGGCGGCCTTGCGCGGATGCGCCACGCGGAATGCACCCACAGAATCTTGGATCTCACCTCGGAATCCAGACTTCTGGATGTGTAACTGTTTTACAAAGTGGACCCCCCAAAGGTCTGGACTCCTTCCATGGGACAGGCCTTTCATCCCCAGCCATTGTTTAGCGCTTCTGGGGCCACCATGCAGCATCCAGACGCCGAAAACTGACAAAACTCTTCGCCGTCTTTTCTTCGCAACGAGGGGCCCGAGGGCACGAATATGGATACGGTCGGGGAGTTCTGCTCAGCGTGTCGCAGCGGCGGCCCTGGCGACACGCTGTGTCCTGCAAGCGGGTAGCGTGTCGCCCTGCTCCGCGTGGCGGGAGGCTGGGAAAAGCTCGGAACGCTGACGCCTGGGACCGGGAAGTGGTTCACGCAAGCGCCGAAGCGTGGTGGGCCAGAACCGGTGACGCGACACGCTACAACCCTCGTCAAAATTAACCTCAAAAATGTCTGACGTGGTTGAACTGCTTGTCGGAAGATCTGGGGCCGAGTATCGATGAGTGCGGGGTACTTGCATGCGCCGCCCCTCCAATGTCGGTCGACGTCAAACTTTCGAGTCACCTTCGGTCAGACTATCCTTGCCCTCGCCCCGACATGGAGGGGCGCGCCGACATCGAGATGACGTGCCAGCAACTGCTGAGGTTAATTTTGACGAGGGTAGTAGGCCGAAGTTCCCAGCCGTATTGGGACCTCCCCAGACCCCCGACGTCATGTTTTTTTCATGACGTCGACCCCCAGAGGTTTGGACCCATTCCCCAGGACCGGCGTTGCATCCCGAGTCGTTTTCTGACGCTCCCGAGGCCCGGCAGGGGCCCCCAGAAGCCGAAAATGGCGAAACACCTCCCGTCGTGATTTTTTCATGACTCGAGGGGGTCTGGGTCCTGACGCTGCCCCCTGACATTCGGTCATCACTCGGGCTTCGGGCGGCGGTTCGGGACCGCTAAACGAAGAGAAACGTCAGACTTCGAACTCGAAAACCTCGAACCTCAAAGAGCCCGACCTTCACTTCCCGGCGCTGGGCGGAAGCCCGACTCCTCCTTCTCCTCCTCCCCGCTCGGGTGTTGCCAGAAGTGGTCCTGTCCCAAAGTGTCCTCAACTTTTCGCTCCATTCGGGAGCTCCCCGGGACCCTCTGGGCCTCGTGAAGGGGGCTCATGGGCCTCTCCAGATCTCCAAAGAACACGGGGACGCCCTTCCTGGGATCCGCAATCACGACTGGAACCCGGGACTCTGCATATCTAATTTTTCCCTGCTGCATTCAATCCCCGAGAAGGATCGATCCGTGAGGGTCCTGGGGCCCGAAACAATTTGATCAGGGACCGACCGTGCCGGGATTCCTATAGGCCTGCCACGAACTGTTCTTAGAACCCAGAAGTGCTCGAATAACAAAAAACAATGTTCTCAGGACATAGAGCCGAGATGTTAAAACAAGACAGCCCCAGCCAGAAATGTTCTAAGGGCATTTCGTACAAACCACAACAGGTTCTTAGGACACTCTTTGGCAGGCCTAGAGGCGAGCCAGGACGCTTCGCCACTGCTTGAACAATGCAGGACCACCCGTTGCGGCAACATTGCGGCGCCAGGGTCCCGCGGATTTTTCGCCTGGCGGTTTTCTGCGGGTCAAGGCTCGGGCCTCCGGCGGCGGCCCGGGGGCGACCCGGGCACCCCCAGAATCTTAAGAAGCTGCCGACGAGGCGCAGCTGCTGGGGAGCGGCCCAGGGCGGGAAGAGCTCCAGGAGCCCACGAGGGCGCCCGGGAACGACGCCAGGATCCCAGGGCTGGGTCCCAGGTTCCATCGCTCCCGTCTGGATCTTTTGTCCACGCGCGGTCCCTGGACCTCCCGACCCTGTCCCTGGGACGTGCTCTTCCCCCCGCGTCGCTCGCGGGCGGCCCCGGGGCCGGTTGAGGGCCCCTGGAGGCCAAGACTCAGAAGGTACCTCCCGCCGTGCCTTCTTCACTGACTACCTACCAGGCCACCCCAACCCAACCCGACGACCCGAATTTCGGGTTGGGGGGGGGTAAGGGTTCCACATGTGTTTTTACGATGTTTCCCGAACCCCCCCCAACTGGAAATCGAGGGTAAATCTGAGCCCTCGGGTTGGGTTGCGGTGGTTTGGTGGGTGGTGATTCACAACGCGAGCACGCCAGGACTTCAGGCTTGGGCCCGGGACACCCTGCCGGCAGCACCCCACCCGCGGCGGGCCTGTCCAGGAGCTCCGCGGCCCGCCGGAGCGGCACCAGCGGGCCCGGGGGGCCGGGCCAAGCCAGCAGCCCGGTGCACTGCACGTGGGCCAGCTGCGCGTCCTCCTCTCGGCGGCACGCCAAACAACAACAGACAGCCATCCCGGACCCAGAGGCCCAAGGCTCCACGAAAATCGGAGAGGTCGGAATTGGCAATGTTCGGCCTCTGGGGGCCCTCCACGGGCCCCAAGACCGTCCAAAAACTAAGGAAAAAAAGCGGTCCTGGTCCAGACTTCCTGGGCCTCCCTAGAAGTCCCGGCACCGCTATTTGTCCTAAAGGGCGATTTTGTTGTGTTTCTGGCCCCAGAGCCATCACGAATCGATCTGGCTCGAAAAGTGCCTCAGGAAAGGGTCGACGGCTGCGACCGATTTCTGTTGCGCGTCTTCCTTCTCGGCGGCGCACAAGAAAAAACATACACTCATGATTTTCCCAGAATGCAGCTGTTCTGCAGGCCAAGGCAAGTCTACTTGCATTGAGGGGGGTGGGAATGGGGGTGTGGCGAAGCCCGAAATAAATTCTGGACTTCACGCAAGCTGGGACTCACTTGCACGCCTTTCCGGCCCAGCTCTGCAGTGGGATTCGGTCAGTTTCAAACCACCGAATCGGACCTCCCAGGAGTTGCAACCGAGCCCATGCTCCAGACATGAAGACGGCGTAAGACACGACAAACACGACTCACATGTACTATTTATTGGATTGATGCTGCAGACCAACCTATATACCAATCTCGCATTCTTGTTTACCCAATACCGATACCGCTTCTTCCCGGATCTCTCCCGGCGTACATTCTGAACAGAAATGCAATGGAGAATCCAGCCGTTGCGACGAGGGAAGGGCAGCAATATCGGCAACTTTGCCTCCTCTGCTAATCCAACCCGCAGCAAGACCGAGACCCCCGACGCTGCCATTTTCTCACAACGCGTGCCCCCAGAGGTCCCATTCCCCAGGACCAGCTTTTCGTTCCGCGTGGTTGTTGACGGTCCTAGAGCCTATAGGGCCCAAAGAGCCAGAGGCCACCCCCAAAAAACCTGCCGTCGTGATTTCTGTTCACGAGCGAACATGTCGGCGCCTCTCCCTCCTCTGCAGTGCCTCCTCACGAAAACCCGCCACCCTCGCCCGGCCCTCTCTGCGCGCCGCCGGCGATCGCCTTCTGCACGTCCGGGCCCTTCGCCAGCCACTTCCTGAAGGAGTCCTGACGCAGCGGAGGCCGTCCGAAATCTTCGGCGGGCTTTCGCTGCGCTCTCTGCCGCTCTTCCCAGATCCCCTGGCGCCGTGAAAAATCACGACGAGACATTTCTTGCTACTGAAGAATCAGTGAACTATTTCCCGTCGCGATTTTTCCACAACTTCCCATGGTAACAAAAAAACGGTCCTGGGAAATGGGTCGAGACCTCCTGCTGGGATGGGCGGGGGACTTGCTTAGTCCTAGTTTGCCTTCCGAAAGGTTCGTGCGGCGTCGGCGCGCGGAAAGGTATTGTTTTCACAGCGTCGATCGTTCAACATTGAGTCGATCGCGGCCCCGATCGTTCAAGGTTGGATAACGTCGGGTTCAATGTCATCACCATGTCCGCCAGGACTTCCGCGTCACAATATGCAGCCTTGAACGCCTCGATGGTGTCGCCTGCGCGCCAATGCCGAGTGAGCCTACCGTGCAAAGCTTGGCCGAATCGTCAGTGGTTCGCCGCCCCTGGAGCGAAGCGCACCGTCCCGCTGGAGAACGCACTGCCCCGACGAAAAATGCACCAGCCCGGCGGAAAGCGCAGCATCCCGACGGCGCAAGCACACCAACTCGACGACGCATCGAGAACTGCTGTCTACTTGCTTGCACGTGTTGGATCTGGTAGTGAGCTGCGTCATCTTGGCCCAGGAACGCGTGGCTCGCCAGCATGTCGGTCGGCGCGGGGATGGCGCAACCCACAGCGCGCCCCATGGCGCAACACAGGGCGCATCGCGCACCCCACGGGGCAACCCATGGCGCACGAATTATGCGCAACAAACGCTGCAGATTAGGGCGCCAATAAAACCCAAACCATGGACCGAGCTACGGCGAAGCCCGCAGCGCAATCAATGGCGCGACCGATGGCGCAGCGCACGGTTCGTACATACATATGGCGCGTCCATGCAGCGCTACCATGGCGCTCGGCGGACTCGCGAGGCGAACAGCTTCATAATACATAGCGGAACCAATCGCGCACCTACGGCGGAAGCTACGGCGCCAATCATGGTGGGCCAGAAGGAGGCGCGCAAACTACGTCGCCGTTTCTGGCCCAAGTCGCCCCGTTGGTGAAAAGGTCTGCTGCGGCCAAGCTTAAGCGGACTCGGCTGGCTGAGCTGGCAGGCGCGACATTCGTGACTGCATCTGCCCTCAGCGCCATTCAAGATAAGGTTTCTGGAAATGGCGAGGGGCTGGAGGGCACGTGCGGGCGCTGCTGCCGTGGGGCTCATGACGAGGAGCGTCAGACCACGACTGATTACGGCCAGCTCTTCACGAGCACCGTCCCGCCCCAGGCCACAGGCGGAGCTGGGGGTAGATGCAGTCACGCATGTCGCGCCTGCCAGCTCCGCCAGCCGAGTGCGCTTAGACAAGAACCACCACAGCCTGTCTCCGATGGGACGACTCCGTCCAGAAACAGCGACATGATTCGCGCGCCCCTCTCTGGAATGTTTAGCCTCGTGTGTCGCGCCGCAAGCTGTGTCTTTGGTTGCGCCAAAGTTTGCCCCAGGCGTCATCCATGAGCCGCAAAACGACGTTCTTTGCCGCCATGCGAAGTTGGCTGCGTCGCGCACAACATACACACAAACTCGCAAAGCGCGATGAAAAACTTGATCTCCACCAACCCGAATGAAAATGCACCGTCCCAGCGGAACAATGCACCGTCCCGACGGAAACTGTACCGCCCCGACGGACAACGCACTATGCCGACGGAAGACGCGCATGTTCGGTTAGGACTTGCTCAACCCCGCCAAGGAGAGAATTGCGAGTCACGTAGGATACCACGTGGAGCTATTAATGATTTGCATTGGACTGACTAGTGAACTGCTAAGGACGTACAAGTCCACCAGGGAAGCCGGCTTTGCGTGGCCCTGCTGGCCGGCTTCTTCTCTAAGAACCCTCTCAGCTTTCCCAAGAAGCTATCCGGGAAGAAACTCTCCCCCCACCAATACGCTTCCGTAGAACGTTCCCCAGACGTATCTCCAGCGTCCCCAGCAGAAGCTCGTTCACCTAGACGTTCCCGTCGAACGTCCCCCAGACGTCAGAAACTGAGCAAGCCCCCCGCCCATCGCAGTGGGGGTCGGCGCTGCGAAACGAAATGACGTCGGACGTCCAGGTGGTGGCCTCTGGTGGTTTGCGAACCCTCTCCTCCGACGGCGCACCTCTGTCCTGGCACGGCCCCCAGGGGATCTCGACCCCTGCCCTCGGGCCAGCCTCTTGCATCCTGAGCACAGCCTGTTCTACGGCCCAGTGGCCGGGAGATGGCCCCCAGGTGTCGAACACGTGTGACACCACCTGCGGGCCCGAGGAGGTGGATCGGAGGAGTCGGGCAGAGGACGTCTGGACGCGGCCGCCCTCCGACGGGTCCGGACACCCCACGCCGTGTCACAACGTGCCTCCCCAGAGGTCTCGGGCGGGTGGCCAGCGGGGGAGGGACCTGCATGGGGGGTGACGAGAAGGGCCCTACAGGGGCCCTTCAGGCCCCTTCTCGGCCCTGGCTGCGTCCCCCCAAAGCCCTGAAGGGCCCCTTTGAGATCCTTCCCTTCCACCACCCGTTCAGGTCACCCCCACGTATTGCCGCCCGCCCGAAGGTCTGGACCCCTTCCCCGGGATTCGCTTCTCACACCGAGTCGACTCTTGGCGGTCCCTGGGGCCCGGCGAGGCGTTTTTTTTTTGTTCCTCGACGCGAGGGTTAAGTCGGGCGTGTCCCCCTATAGGGCGTTTTTCGACGAAAAACAAAAATCATCCGGGCGAAGGTCCCAACCATCTGCAGTTGTGGGTACCGTAATTGTGAATATCTGCTTCGGTGAAGCTCCCTATGGGGCCACGAAGCGCTGCACTGGGCGGGGGGGGAACGCTGTACTGTGTGGGTGGTGTGCCGACTTGGGTTTCCGGGACGCATGCGGACGGTCCCACTGAGGGCTTCGGTGGAGCTCCCTATGGGGCCACGAAGCGCTCTACTGAGTGACTGAAAATGCCAAATTGGGTTTCCAGGACGCATGCGGACGGACCCACTGGGGGCTTCGGTGGAGCCCCCCATGGGGCCACAAAACGCTGCACTGCGCGGGTGAAAATGTCAAAGTACATTTCCCGGACGCATGCGGACGGTGGCACTGGGGCCTTGGGTGGAGCCCCCTATGGGGCCACGAAAAGCTGCACCACGAAACGCTGTACTGGGTGTGCGGGACGCATGCGGACGGTAGCACTGGGGCCTTGGGTGGAGCCCCCTATGGGGCCACGAAGCGCTGTACTGGGTGTGCGGGACGCATGCGGACGGTAGCACTGGGACCTTCGGTGGAGCTCCCTATGGGGCCACGAAACGCTAACTGGGACCTTCGGTGGGGCTCCCCATGGGGCCACGAAACGCTGTACTGGGTGGGTGAAACGCATGGTAGAGGGAGGAGGGAGGAGGAGGGGGAAGAGGAGGAAGAGGAGGAAAACGCGGGGACCGTCTCTTCAAAACGAAGACCCAACACCACAGGATGGTTGGGAAATACTACAAAAATACCCCAAAGAAGCCCAAGAATACAACACAGTGTCCCCAGACTATTGTTTGCCTATTTTTGAATCTTCCCCCTGTATACAGGGACAGGCCCGACTTAACGCGAGGGGGACCTGGGTCTCGAGGCGGCCGTTCTTCGACCCAGGTCGCCTGGCTTTCTCGCTTCGAGGCCGACCCCCGCCGAAGGGCAAACGCCGCGCTCCGAAGGCGCTCCAACCTCCATCGGGGGCGGCCAGGAGGGGGGGTGTCCAAGAGGAGGGGGTGCAGATCATGACCGGCGGCATGTGCGCGGCCCAGCGGGGGGGCCAGGGACGCAATGAAATAAGAAGAGGCGCCATGAAATCTGGGGAAATATCATGGCCCCCGCCATGAGATCCCCCCCCCTAGTCATCACCCCCCTCTTTGCCGCCCCCGACTCCAGGGCGGTGCGCCGACGAGGCGAAGTGGACCCTCGTCGGTGCCCCGAACCACGCTTCTTCACGAACGCGGAATATAGCTTCTGAGTGGCCAGCTCCGACCAAGAAGGACGCGCGAGGCGCAGCGATCTTCGCGCGCTCCTGCGGCCCCCCTGGAGCAGCGCGCCCTTCCGGCTCCTACCGGGAATGCCTTCGCGCCCCCGAGGGTGACTGGGTCGTGGCTTACGGGGCACGGACGTACACAAGATCCACCGCCCAGGGAACTGGTCCTCCAGGCGGCGAAGATGCAGGAGTCCCCTGCCTCGCATGGCGGTTCCGACCATGTGCAGGTAAAGGGGCATCACAACAAACACCAGCAGAAACATAAACTTTCGGAGGTCCGTGCGGTCTTCCTGTGCTGGCAACTGGACCAGCCCCCTCTCCTGGCGCGGCCACGTGCGGCAGCGGAGGCGGCTCCAGCGCCGACCAAAGAAATCTCCGCGAACCTACGACACTTGATGCGCCCGCCGAGGAAAGCGAAGGGACCGAGGGGAGATGTGACGAGGGGGGCTGGCTCAGGGGGAGAAACACCGAGCTGGCATCGGCGATGCATCGCCGATCCATCTGCACAGAGCACCCCATCCGCATGTTTTTTGGCGGGGTGGTCTGTTAGGCCCTGGTGTCGGCGACGGACGGGCGATTGGGGATCGCTGCGCCGCCCTGTGGCCAACCCCCCCTTCTGAATAATGCTGCCTCCTGGCCTTCGGAGCACAGATGAGCAGAGCTCTCCAGCGGCCGGTCGGGACGATCTGGGCACCCCGGGGCGCCCGTCGGCGAGGCGCAGCCGCTGAAACGCATCCCGAGGCTGGAAAGCCGTCCGAGAGCCGGGTTTCGCATGGCCCCCCAGATGTGCGCGGCCGCGCGCGGCTGGGAGGCAGGATGGGGTGCGGCCGATCAGGTCGCACCCGCCACGCCGAGACAGGACGGCCCACCTGCCCCAGGCTGCGATCCGGCCGGGAAATGGAAGCTCCTGGACACTGCAGCCGAGGCCGGCCCAGACATCGCCGACGCTGCGTTCTGGTGTTCACCACGAGGCTAGCCCCACCCAGGCCTGAACACCTTCCCAGGGACCAACGTTCCTCCCTGAGAATTTTAGAAGGTCCCTGGGTCCGTGAGGGCCCCCAGTGCCGAATATCGACAGGACCTTCAGTCGTTGTTTTTCTCAGGACGCGAAGATGTGCCACGACAAGCCCCAAGGGCTCCTGCTGGCTCGGCGGCCAGGCGGGCCTCAAGACATGGGAGTGAGGGGCAACGACGGGGGGGAACCTCGACCTGCAATCGGCGATACATCGCCGATAGATCGGCGATTGGCCCCCGACGGCAAAGCCGCACGTTCATGGGCGGGGTGGGCTGTCGGGTCCTGGAATTGGCGATCAATGGACGATCGTGGTCGATGCGCACCCCACTGAGCATATCCCCTACTTGACATCGCCTCCTGGCTCTCGGGCCATAATAACTCGGCTCTCTGGCGGCCAGTCGGGACCATTTGGGCGCCCCCAGACACCTCTCGGCGAGGCGCAGCCGCAGCCGCTGAAACGTACCTCGAGGCTGGAAAGCCGCCGACAGCCGACGAAAACACCCGATCATGTCCAGCTTCGAACCTCCAGCTTCGGGCATTCGGGCCCCCAAGGTTGCGCCTGAGACCAGGCCACGGGCCAAGGCGCAGAGCTCGCGGCGGCGACCTCGCGGCCATCGGCTGAAGGCAGAGATCACGCAGCCTCGTCTCTGCCAGAGGGATCGGTGTCCGAAAATATGCCCGACGATACGCCCGAGTGCGACCCAGATCGGCGCAGATCGACCGCGCACCAGTGTGACCGAAATGTGTGGCTCGAAACCCATGCGTTTTTTTGTTGTTTCGGCCATCACATCGATCACACTACGCTTTTGGTCGTAAGTTTGGACGCGTATTCGGTCGTCGTCGATTCTTGTGGGCCACAGACCTTTTCGTTTGGTAGGGCTAGGCCGGGCCTCTCCCCCTACAGGCGGATTGTGACAGAAAAAACCATATTCAAAACATACCCCCCAAATAGTCGAACCAGACGTCCCCAGACTATCTTGTAACTATGATTGAGTTTTCCTCCTGCAGAGGGACACGCCCGACTTCATGATAGGGGCTGGGCGACATAACAGATCCCGAGCGCACGGTCCAGCTTCAGCGTCTGCTGCGGCGCCGCCCCCGCCGCGGGCACCTGCTGCTCTCCGCCGCCGCCGCTCGGCGCCGCTGGGTCCGCGGCGGCACCGCGCGGGGCGGCGGGGCCCTCCTTCGAGAACAGAAAACCCCAACATGGTGGCGTCGTTGCTCAAACATGTGACCCCCCCAAAAAAGCGTCTCGCCGTTTTTACCTCTGGAGGCCCTCGCCAGGCCTCGGTAACGTCCAAAACCTGCTCGGGCTGAGCACCTGGCCCTGGGACTTCCAAGGACCGTGCATTGCGCAAATGCCCGACGTCTCATGGCAGAGGGGACCATTTCTCATAATATGCCCCCCCGGCACGCGAAGCCATTCGGAAAACGCACCTAGTAGGGAAAAAATCTGACGGGGCAGGGCTCTTTTCCACAATCGCCCAAGACGATTGTTCAGCAAACGCCAGATGTGGGGGTCTAGGTGTTTGTTCCTCCTAGACGCTCGACGATTAGATGTTTTCAATGCGCGGCCCCAGAGGTCTCGTCCCCTTCTCCCAACGGCCTGCCTGTTGTCCGCCCCGGATCCCTTTGTGATGGCTCCGAGGGGGGGACCGAAACTTTTGGAAAACCGTCAGGAAGGCAAACAAATCCCATCGGGGGAGATTTGGGCCCATTTGATTTCTTACCCTCGGCCACGGAATGGCTGGCAAGCAAGAGTTCTAAGGGGCGAGCTGCTTCCCTGAGATCAGACGACACGAAAACAGCTGGACATCGCTACAACAAAAAAACACTGACCAGAGGCCTCGACCCCGTCTTTCCGCCGCATTTCCCGAGCCACATCGATCCGTGAGTGTCCTGGAACCCGGTGCAAATGCAACATCGCGCGTGGTTAAACAAAAACTGCGACGCCAGGATCCCGCGGATTTTTCGCCTGGCGGCTTTCGGGTCATAACTCGGGCCTCTGGCAACCGTTCGGGGCGGTCTGGGCACCCCCGGAAAGCTCTCGACGAGGCGCAGCTGCTCGAAGACATCCTGAAGCGGGAAACCTCCAAGAACCATAGAAAACGGCCCGAAAACTACGCCAGGATCTCAGGGCTGGGTCAGGGACACCTCTCCAGCAACACTCAACCTGCAACACCCTCCCATGGCTGTCCACCCCGCTTGAGCAGGGGCCGATCTTCCTGGCGCTCCTACAGGCCCACCGCGACACGCTCTCAAACAAAATCGTGCTCCGATGACCAAAGCCTCCTCGCCAGGACACGAGGCCGATTGGTCGTGACCAGGCTGCCGCGCAACCCGCACGACGCTCTCGGAGAATCTCCTGCCGGGCCCCTCGGCCCGCACAGGCGCTTCGCCACAGCCTGGCCCTTGGCTGTGGACGCCCGAAATGGGTACGAACAGAACGGGTACAATGCCCAACAATTGTGCTGCGCCCATCGTGCTTCAGGACCCCATTCCAGACATAATTTCGAGCACCCGGAAAAGTGTCGAAAGAGTGTCGAAAGAGTGTCGAAACAGTGTCGGACGAGTGTCTCCCAGGGCCCGACACGTAAAAACCCTGGAGTTTTGGGGTACCTTTCTGGCGGTCGAAATTCTTTCTGGTGATCAAGGCTAAAGTAGGTTGGAACATCATAACCCAACAACAAATATTGTCCTGAACCAACAGCAGCCGCTGTTGGGCAAGCGGCCTTCTGTCTCAAACGGACACAATCCGCGGCGACGCCGACAGCGAGTGCTGTTCGAAAGGAACAAGAACTGCTGCTGGGCCTCGTGCCCACCCTTCCCGGGCCCATTTCTGTCGTCCCCGATTGGCTCCTGGCTCTCAGCCGCGGGGCAGGCCTCTTGAGCAGGGACCGACCGTCCCGGCATTCCTATAGTCCTACCACGAAATGTTCCTAGAACCCAAAAGTGTTTGAAGAACAAAAACGATGTTCTCAGAACGTGAACCTGATGTGTTAAGACAAGACGGTCCCAACCAGAAATGTTCTGAGACATTTCGTGGGAACCACAAAAGGTCCTTTGTTTCGTAGGACTATAGGCAAGCCGGGACGCTTCGCCACTGCTTGAGCCTCGGGGGCCTCGGCGCCCGTCCGCCGCGGGGGGACCAAACCTGGGCGCGCCAGCCGCTGTCCCTGCCTCGTTTTCGGCCATCTGGGGACCCATCTGTGCCCGCACCAGAACGCCACTCCGGCGAAAGCTCACTCTTACGCCCATAGTCGATGCTGTTGGGCCTCGTGCCCACCCTTCCCGGGCCCATTTCCGTCGTCCCCGATTGGCTCCTGGCCCTCGGCCGCGGGGCAGGCCTCGGGGGCCTCGGCGCCGACCGCCGCGATGGCGCACCGCGGGGCCTCCGGCGCCCGCTCCGGCCCCGGGGCGGCCGCGGCGCCCGAGGCGCTGCCCCTCTCGCGGGCCGGCGCGGCGCTGGAGGCGTTGCCCAGGGCGGCCCGGGACGCGGCGGCCGCAGACACGGCCTGGAGGAGGGCCAACTCGCCGAGGGGCTGCACGCAGGAGGTGGTGGGCCTGCATGTTTTCCACCACCACCGCCACCCTATCTTGGAGGGGGAGGGGGTCCTCCTCCTCCCACCTCCTCCTCCACCTCCTCCTCGTCCTCCTCCTCCTCCTCCTCCTCCTCCTCCTCCTCGTCGTCATCCTCCCCCCTCCAACTTCTGGTGGTGGTAATGGTGGAAAACAGGCCCATCAGGAGGTGGCCCTGGGCAAGACGTGGCCTCTGGTGCGCGGCCGAAGGGGGGGGGGGCTGACCCAGCTGCCCCGATACGCCACAGACAGCACGCACGCAGCTTAGACTGCTGAAGACGTAGGTCTGGCCCGATACGTTCGCCAAAAAATGGACCAGCACGTGCCGAGCCAACACGCTGCGTGTTGACGGGGACGTTTCGAACACGGTACATGTTGCGTATCAAAACGGGCGTATCGGGCAGCTAAGGGGGAGGGGCCCTTTGGGGACACCACCAAGCGCGCAAGCCGCTGCCATCGCATCGCACTCAGCAGTCAGGGGGGGCCATTGGGCCCGCACCAGAGGTTACTTCGGCGAAAGGTCACTCCCGCGCGAGACCCACTCTGCAACGCGAGCAATTTGTTTTCACAGCGGGCGACTTCTTACCCTGCTTAGGGCCCTGGGGCCCTCACGCATCGACCTGGCTCAACCAATGATGCAGAAAGATGGGGCCTGGGGCTCCAGTCGAGTTCGTCCTACGACGTTGCAATCTGTTCGAGGCAACGGATCTCAGGGCGGACCAGGCCGCCGAATACCCTCGAAAAGGCACGCGATGGACGGGGGCGATCGAGGCACGCCCCGGCCGGGACGGGGGCGAGATCCAGACATCCGACGACGTGATTTTTCAGAGGCCTGGGGGGGGGACCCAGCGGATTCCTTGGTGGCAGCTGGCAAACAAGCCCCCTGCGCCCTTCGAAAGCCTGCGCAATGCGCCGCAATTCAAAGTACCAGAGACAGGGGGAATTAGAAGCGGATGCCAAGTCGGTTATATCTGGCCTCCCCTAACTTCTCAGCGGGTTCCCCTGGGCTGAGTGGGCTCCGCCCACTTCGCCTGGAGTTGCGCAGCCCCCTTAGACAACTTGGGGCACCTGTAACCCACCTGCAAGCTAGGCTAGCTCGGCGAGATATCGCCCACCTTAGCGCCCACTCTCGGGAGCGGCCAAGAGGGGGGTGTCCAAGAGGGGGGGGGGTGCAAATCATGACCGGCGGCATGTGCGCGGCCCAGCGGGGGGGCCTGGGACGTAATGAAATAAGAAGCGGCGCCATGAAATCTGAGGAAACATCATGGCCCGCGCCGTGATGTCCCCCCTCCCTCCCCAGTCATCACCCCCTTCTTTTCCGCTCCCGACACTCCTGATCCCAGCGGCCACCCCGGAACACCTGACCACCGCCGCACCGCGGAGGCGCCTGCACGAACGACGAGAGAGGCGCGGCCGCGCGGGGCCCGGCGCTCTCTGCGATCGCAGCCGGGTCGCGCGGCGTCGGCGGGCCCGCGCGGGCCCCCCCATCCAAGAGGGCCCCCAAGAGGGGCCCGGGCCCACAAGAGCGGCCCAGGTGCTTCAGAGGTGCCTCCAAGAGAGGTGCCCCCAAGAAGACCCAAGAGAGGGGCCCGAGCAGATCCTCTCGGGGGTCCCAAGAGATGCCCTGGGAAGGCCCCTGGCCTGGGCTGCAGGTAGAGCCGGCGTCGTGCACTTCAGCGAGCCTCAGATCACACACGAAGGGGCTTTGTATGACGACAGCGAAGCAGAAGCAGGTTCCCGAAGTTGGCACCTTTGAGCGGTTTCTTGAGGCGTAGGTGCCCCTCATTAGGCACATGTGCTCCTTACTTCAACGCTGTGCCTGTATGGCCCTGCTACGCATGCACCCAAAGCTGAAGCCGGAGCGAGCCTCTCAAATACTCAAAGTGCACACAGTCGAGCTACCCGAATGCCCTACCATAAGCCCGGTGCCCTGCCTATACATAAAATGATATAAACACACATATCCACATAAATGAACATACATGTGTACATATCTGTTACATAATTATGTACAACTGAACGCGTGCGCCCATGGTGGGCACCCAGACCCTGGACGTATTGATCTAAGGGCTCTTCAGAGCCCTCGATCACTCCCCCCAAATCGGGTGTGTTATCCGGAAGCGTGTGTTGACGGCCCCGGGTCCCGTGCTGGAGCCCATAGCAGCCTCCAGAAGCCGGAGTTGAGGAAAGAGCACCCGTGCCGAACAAAGCACGACGTCGGAGGCCAGGGTTTACGAGAACGTGCGTGTACGCGCCCGTCTCGCAACTGCGACCCTCCTGACTGAACCCTTTCTGGCCGTGGTGCTCCCGATCACTCTCGTCTGGGTCTGTGGGCAACCCCTGGCCCTCAGAGGGGCCCGGCGACCGCCCCCGAACTCCGACGTCGCGACGCAAAATCACAACGTCGCTGAAATTCAAGACGAGAACTACCTGCCCCACCTTGAGGCTCTCTTCGAGCCGGAAAGATCCGCGGAAGCCAGGGAGCCCGAAACGGCGCAGGAACGCCCGTCGCGACCTTTGTGGACATCTCTCGGAGCTCTGGGTGACACATACGGTGAGGGCATTGGACAAAAGGAACCCTTGCATATAAGGAATCCAGGGTCCGAGAGCCCGGCGAAGCACCGCTCGAGGCTTGGCCGTGGACGTCAACATCACCGCCGCTCGCATTAGAAGAAGCGTCCTCCGGTGCCGGAAGCCTCCCGGGCACACTCCTTCTCGAGCGCCCCCACCGCAGTAGGGCGACGCAATCTATACATATCCACTGCTCCCTGGCCAGGCCCATCCTGAACACAGCAGCTGTGTATACGCCACGCCCTCCTGGTTTGGCCAGGAGGGCGTATACACAGCTCCTGGGTTCCGGATGGGCCTGGCCAGGGAGCAGTGGATGTGTATAGACTGCGTCCCCCGACCGCAGGAGGGGGCCGAGCGCTGCACAGTCCTACGCTCTCGGGTGCGTGCACAGACTCCTCGGGTCGGCCCTGGGCCCCTCCGCTTTGGACGCCCGAATGGGTGCTCCAGATTTCGTAATAAAAGGGAGGGGGTCTGGACCCTCCAAGACAAGCCATTTCAGACCTCCCCCGTGGGAGAACCCTCCAAAACATCGTCCCCAGACCCCCCAGGCCCTCCAAGGTAGCCTGGAAGAGACCCCCCTCGAAATGAGACCCCCCTCCCTTTATTACAAAATCTGGAGTACAGTGCCCAACAACACATGTTGCCCCGAACCGTCAGCGGCCGCCGTTGCGCAGGCGGCCTTCTGCCTCGAACGGACACATCCCGCGGCGGCGCGGACAGCGAGTCCTGCTGAAAACGAACAGGGCCTGCTGCCGGGCCTCGTGCCCACCCCTCCCGCACCCGTGTCGGTCGTGCCGATCCGCCGCGCTGCTTCCCCCAAGGCGCGCGGAGAGCGCCCGGGCGGCGGCGCCAGAGGCGCCGCCGAGGAGAGTGCGGGGAGGGGGCGCCCAGAGCGCCGAGCCGAGCACTCCGAGGGGACCTCCGAGCGCCGGGGTGCTCCTGCTGCAGCCCTCGCGGCTTCTGCTCACGGCTCGTGGAGCCCTGGGGCACGTCGGTGGACGCCCATTATCGGGCCGGGCGAAAGGGGGGGATAGCAAAGGGGGGGGGGGGGGGAAATCAGCTCTCGTAGCTGATTTTCCTGGCGCCTCCCGGCGCCGGAGGCGGCTGTGTATCAAGGACTGGGCCCCTCGGTGGGGCCGCGACCAGCTGCCTGCAGCAGATTTCGTAACCCCCCCTTTCACCATCCCCCCCCTTTTCGTCCGGCCCGACATCAGCGACCTCACCGATGTCGCCGATCCTGGCGGGGCCGCTCAGGCGCTCGTGCCTCATGGCCAGGCTGGGGGGGGGTGTCGGCTGCACGCACGCTGGGCAAGCGTGGGTGGC
This sequence comes from Prorocentrum cordatum, assembly GCA_963575745.1. Classification (NCBI taxonomy): domain Eukaryota; class Dinophyceae; order Prorocentrales; family Prorocentraceae; genus Prorocentrum; species Prorocentrum cordatum. The sequence continues at coordinate 370,733 of CAUYUJ010008247.1, read as the reverse complement.
CTCCGGTGCGCGACACTGCGGGCGCCGCAGGGACGTCCGCGGCGCCGCTGGGATTTCGCTTCCCCGCGGGGGGGGGGACAAATCCCAACGCTGGGGGGACCACTGGGAGCCCGCATCACAAGTCACTCTGGCGAAGGGTGCGCGTGGCCAGACCGATCCTGGGCCCAAGACTGGGCCAACCTGAGGATATTGTTGGGCATGATAGGCAGGACCAATCCTTAATTCTGGCTGGTTCCACAGTCGGTCTTTGCCTAAAGAACAAATGGAACTGGGGTGCCACTTCAGAGGCGGCCCCTGGCGTTGCTCAGCTTCCTGATCTTGGTTTCCTTGAGGCGTTGCCCGGAATCTCCCATATTGTGGCGTTCCTTGGGTTCCCTGATCTTTTCTTGATTATTATGTATTTGTCCTTGCCTTTCTTTCTCGGACTCCCTGGTCTTGTCGTCGTAACGCCAAGCAATGCCAAATACTGCCGAGCAACGCCAAGGAACGGCAAGCAATACAAGGCCATGCTCAACAATGCCAAGCAACGCCACGCAATGCCAAGCAAAACCAAACAATGCAAAACAATTCCACGCAACGCCAAACAATGCCAACCGTAACGATTCCAACCAGTGCCAAGCAACGCCAAGCAGTGAAAAACAGTATGCCGAGCAATGCCGAGCAATGTCAAGAAGTGCCAAACTATGGCCTGCATTGCTCAGAGCTGCTTTGCGCTGCCCTGGAAGACAAGCCCCGTGACCATGGTCGCGACGGGCTCATTCCTGGACAGCCCTGGGGCCCGTGGAGGGCTCAGGGAAGCCTCAAGACGGCCAAAGACCTCCAGGATCCGCGCCCCTCAGGATCATTCTGGAGCGTGGCAAGGCACAGTGAGATCGACAGGCAAAGTGACAGTGAGGTCGACTGTAAGATCGACAGATACTGGGATCAATTGATGGATGGGGATCGATCGTGAGATCGATAGGTAGACAGAGAGTGATATATATATATATATATAGATTTGTGTAAATCTGAAAATATATGTTTATGTATGTATGTGTGTATGTATGTATGTATATATGTATGTATGTATGTATGCATGTATGAATGCATGCATGCATGTATGTATGTATGTATGTATGTATGTATGTATGTGTGCATGTATGTTTGTATGTACGTATGTTTGTTTGTATGTATGTATGTATGTATGTATGTATGCATGCATGCATGCATGCATGTATGTATGTATGTATGTATGTATGTATGTACATATACATATATGTGTGTATACATATATATATATATACGTATAGCCAAGCAGGTGTTCCGTGGTGCCCAACTGACTTCCACCGAATACGATCCGGACGTCACAAACAGAAAAACAACATCGGGGAACAACCTCAACCAGAGCCCTGGACCCCCATCTTTTGCGGCCTGCTCTTTCGAACTGGATCGATCCGTGAGGGTCATGGGCCCAGAACAAAACACAATTGGCGGCCTCGGGGCTTAGGAAACCAGGAGATACCGAAACCGCTACACCCCGACCTTTCCCCAGGTGCGTTCTGACGAGAATTTTGAAGCGAATCCAGCCGTGGCGACGAGGGTCCCCCAGTAGGCCCAAACAGGCGAAAACGAGGAAGGTAAATAGTGGTATCGATACCTTACACAGCCTCGACTCTATCAGTGGGGTGTAATGACCGAAACTGCGCCCGAAAATCGGCCCGAGTGTGACCGAAACCGGCGCCCGCTTATTTCCGAATGTGCCAGAGTGTGACCGAAATTCTTGGTTTGAGGGGAACAAGATTATCCATCTCGGCCAGACAATTCGGATACTCTACGTTTTCGATTGCAGTTTCGGGCGCGATTTTGGTCACCGAGTTGTTCGGCCACGTATCTTATAGGAAGGGCTGGGCGCCATGAGATATGGTTGCGTTAATCACAAACCCGAAACAAAAACAGTGACTGCCCATGATGAAGATGCACGTTGACAACTCTCTGTCACTATATGGCTAATCATGGGCAAACCAGGGGGGACTGGGAAGGGGCATGCCACTCCTGGACGAACTTCTTACCTCCGACTTGAGGCCGCCGCGATAGTCGCGGCGACCTCCGAAACCGTCCAGGAGACGTGGCCTGGGGACGGACATCAGGCAACGAAGATACGCGCCTCGTCCCGCAGTGGCCCCGTCACCACCGTGGTCAGGATCCGCCGCGTCAGCAGCGCGGGCGCCAGGCCTGGCACCCAGGTGGCCAGCGCCGCCGCGAAGCCCTCCGCCCCGGCGGCGCCAAGCCCGTGGGGCGGCAACGTGAGCGCCAAGAGCGCGCGGCCGTCACCGGCCTCGAGAGCGCGGCTGCGCGCCTCCTCGGACGTTCACAACGTCTTGCGCATGTGTACAGCTATTCGCGAGAACGCCCGTGACCGCCCCCCCCACGCCCTTGGTCACGTCACGATTCGCGCTGGCGCCGTCTGAGAATTGGCCATCCTTGGACATTCCCGAGACGGCGCCAGCGCAATTCGTGACGTGAACGGCTCCCCCCCCTCCACCCCCCTCGGCCACGCCTGTTATCGCTAAGGGGTTCCAAATCATCAACAAGACGTCATGAAAGAGACAAGAAAGAAGCGGGTCTTACGCGAGAGGACATAGCGACCCTGCTAAACGAGGGCACTCACACGCGACCTTACGCGGGACGTCTACGAGACAATGTCGGCGAAAACGGCCCCTTTCTTCTGCGCCGCTCGTGCGCACATCCACTGTTCAAAACGCTTCAGCATCCGCGCACTGCCCAGCAGACACCAGGAAATGGAGCCGTCGCTTCTGACGGCCAGGGCTGCCAAGACCCTGAGGCAGGAGGCGGCTCGGTATACCACCACCCCTGCGCGGGGCAGAGCCAAACATGTTCTGCCTGCAGCTCATTATGCTCTCCCCCTTCGGCTCTCTCTCTCTCTCTCTCTCTTAAAATGCGCGACGCAGATCTCGAAGACGATTGATGTGTACGCCGACGACAATACGATAGCGATCATGGGGGCGGCCACTTTGATTATTGAGGCGGCTGTCAAGGCTTTGATTCTCTCGGTGGATGTCTTGGAAAGGATGGATCTTAACCCCGCCACCCACAGAATGATGATCACGTCGAGCAATCCCAAGATCGGTCGAGTCGTCCAGGAGGGCAGGGTGAAACATCTCGGCTATCGCTACGCTACGGCTTTGGAGGTCTTGGCAATAGAAGTCGCGGCAAGACGACCGCTTCGATTTCGTAAACTTCGGGGTCGCATTCGAGCAATTAAGAGACGATTTCCTCGCATCTCTACTCTTCGGAAGGCTGGGGCCGTGGTCTCGCGCTATGACCGACAGGCGTTACCGTCGGCCATGCAGTACGGAATCGGAGTGCATGGCGCTCCGACCTCCCTGGTGCGTCAGATGCGGAGCGTCATGGGAAGTGCGTGGTACACCCCTGGGGCCTCCACATCATCGTGGATCAGTTTCTGCCCCCAGGGTTCTCACTCCGAAGATCCTCAGATAGCATGCTGGGGTCAACCCGTCTTTCAGTGGGCCCTCCTGGTCTGGGACAAGAGCATATCTCAAGACACTCTGCAGCAGGCGTGGAGGCGACAGGTGTTTCACGTCCTCCAGGCCACCTCGCCTTGGCACCACCGGTGCCATGTTGCTTGCTCTGCGAGGTTTGGGCTGTCGCTCTACTTCCGCTTTTGTACTCGTCACCGATAAAGGCGACATATTTGATCTTCGCACGGCAGCACCAGGTAATGTGCGAGACCTTGCCCGCGCCGCTGGGTTGCGACGTCTTTGGGAATATTGGGCTAGCAGGAACAACCGCGGACCTCACCATGGATCCCAAGGAGATGCTCGGTTATTGGATCAAGCCCATCATAGGCCTCCTCACAGGTGCCCCACATGCTCCCGAAGAAGACTCTACTGAGGATCGTCAAGAGGAGGGGGCATACCTCCGTCGCCGCCCTGGGTTCCTAGCTACGCGGAAGCGGCTATGCTTCGCACTATTGTGAGTGGTGGTTTCTGGTATCCGTCTTGGCTGTACTTGAACGGCTACGCCCGCACCTCCGAATGCCCACTTGTGAAGAGCAGCAGTGTAACAGCTACCGCATCTCTTGGGACTGTAACGGCAGAGCACACCAGCGGCGCCAGGCAATAGGTGGCGTCGACACGCGCGGGTTCCCAGCAGTTTCGGCTGGGTCTTGGTTCTGGACGAGAGGTCTAGCACCGAGATCGTGCTTCCCGCCGTTGCCGACGCGGGACGATAGCCATCGATGGCACGCGCAGCACGGTTCGCTCGACATGGTCACGGGAAAAATCTTCACGGACGGTGCGTGCCAGAGCGTGGTTCTGGCCAGAAGCTACGCGAGCCGGTTGGGAGTTTGCAAAGGTACAAGACAGGCCAGGTGGCACTGAACTGCTGGTCTATGGTGCTCTCCCTGGTCCGTCTCAGAGCTCACCTCGTGCTGAACTATACGCATTTCTCAAAGTACTGAGCGTGTGTTTTCCTCCCATTCACGTCCATGCGGGACTTCCTGGGGATCATCGATGGGCTTGCTGCATGCCCTGCTTTTACCTGTGGGCCTCGCAGGCCCAGTACAGATCTATGGACCTCTATCCGGGCCAAGATAGATGATCTCGGGGGCCTTGGAGAGGCCATACAAGTCACGCGCGTGGGGGGGCATCAATCGGGGGACTCGTTTGAGGCTCGTGGCAACCGCTGGGCTGACCAGGTGGCGCGTCAGGGTCGGGACCTTCACGCGCCTGAAAGCTCAGCGAAGCGAGCGATCCGCGTGGCTTTGAGGTCTGTCCGACATGTGTTGCATTGTCTTGTGTCCGCGCACCTGCATCATGTGGGGCCTGGCCGTATCCACACCGTGCCCCGTCCTAGCAAGAAAGCTTGGCCGACGCGAGCTCCGTCCCCCGACTTGCCGATCGACCCGAACCAGCGCCACGTCATGGTTAAGACCCGAGAGAATCTTTGGCGCTGTAATTTTTGTAAGGTTAGGGCGAAGGCCGAAACTTCGGCGAAGCGGAAGGGCGCCGAGGTGCCTGGCCCGTGGTTTTGTCCCTGGGATGCGCGAAACCGCTTCGGCTCTCCCGAAATGTCCGGACTTCTGGTGACGCGCAGCTCTCGGAGGAGGTCGGCAGAGGCGGTGAGCATTGGCCCTCTGCGTCGGCAGGCACCGACGCAGACGACGGCCGTGCGGCCACTGCCTCGCAGCCTTCCCCTCTCCTAGGCTCCTCCTGGGTTCGCGGACTTCCATGGGGTCTCCACGGGACAGGGAGGGCCGGAAGCGCGAACGGGATGGCGAGCCTCGGGAGGCCCGCCATCAGCGACTTAAACCTACGGAGATCAGGGCGCGTGAGCGTTCCAGGTCTCCTAGCTGACTACCTACCAGACCACCCCAACCCAACCCGAAGACCCGAATTTCGGGTTGGGGGGGGTACGGGTTCCATATGTGTTTTCTCGATGTTCCCCGACCCCCCCCAACTGGAAATGGAGGTCAAATTGAGGCCTTCGGGTTGGGTTGGGGTGGTTTGGTGAGTGGTGACTAGCACGCGCAGTGTCGGGAGGCGGGCTGGCTTGAACAACACCATCGGGTATAATGATCCTGATGCCAGCCTGTTGCAGGTTGCGCATGCGAAGGTCTTGGCTCCTGTGGGTGTTGGGTCAGCCTCCCCAGAAGCCCCTTCGCGCCCTGGCCCTGTTTCCGTGCCGGGTGCCAAGCGTCGCCGCACTACCTCAGGACGGAACAATCGGCCCACACGGGCTGATGAAAAAATTCCCACCGCCCCTGTGCCGTTGCAAGGCGTGGCCCCGCGGAGTCCGCGAGAGGACACCGCCTTTGGGTCTCCTCGGGGCAGGTGGTGCTTTGTGTAGCGTGCGGCTTCTACAGCACTGGCACTTCAGGCCATTTAGTGGTAGACTGTCATGCGCATGAAGGGCACATCATGTCAGAGCATGCCCAACGCAACCGACGCCTGTTTCTCTCGGGACGGCACCATGCCGACGAGGGGAAGGCCGATGGTCCGCTTATCCCTGGTCCGAGGCCACTCCTGGCCACCGACCCCGAAGTCCGATGGGTTCGGCTCCTTGTGGGGCCATAGTTTCCTTTTAGTTCTGGGCACTGGCGGCCTCAGCCCCCTGAGGACGCGCTAACTTTTGAATTCGGTTCCTTCGTAACAATTTTGGCCTGTGTGTGGGTGGCCGTGATCCGTACGATGGGGCCCCGCATGCTGCAAGGCAAAGATGGCACGTCCATTCGTGGCGCCCTTCCCATAAGTGGTCGTCTGTGCACTGCGCGACGTTCTCCCCTGCAGTGTCTTATCCCCCTCCGGCTCCTGCTCCGCTTCCTCCACTCTCCTCCTCCCCCTCCTCCTCCTCCTCCTTCTCCTCCTCCTCCTCCTCCAACTCCGCATCCTCTTCCTCCTCCTACTCCTCCTCTCCTCTTCCTCCTCCTCCTCCTCCTCCTCCTCCTCCACCGGTCTGCCTTTCTCATCCTGCTCGCCATATGCCTCTTCTCGTGATAATCATATTAGTTGTTTCTTCTATGATTTCGCCTGCTTTGTCTTGTTTTCGCTTCGCCTCACAAAAACCACCAACAAGAGTGAACAATGATCACGACCATCATCGCCCTCCGCCTCAACATCATCAGCATCATCAATTATCAACTCAGCATCAGCATCATCATAACCATGACCATTGTTAACCATCATCGCCATCAGCATCCTAATCATAATCATCATCATCATCATCAACATCACCATCCTCATCATCATGCTTATCATCATCATGAGTATCATCATCATCATCATCATCATCATCATCATCATCATCATGAGTATCATCATCATCATCATCATCATCATCATCATCATCATCGTCGCCTCCATGATCACCATTGTCATCATCATCATCATCATCATCATCATCATCATCAACAGCATCATGATTGGCCTCCTTCTCCTCCTCCTCCTCCTCATCTTCATCAGGGATGGGATCGGAATGGTGTGGGATCCAGTTGGACTGGTATATACATGGTATAGGACGGATGATATGGGAACGGTTTGGGACACCATAGGGGTGAGATTGGAATTGTAGTTGACTCGACAGGAATGGTGTATGAATGGTTTGGGACCTCGTGAGAACGGTAGAGGAAGTGAATGGGACATAGGAGGGATGGTATGAGAAATGCATGAAGTGGTACAGCACCCCGTAGGCAATCTACCAGAAGCGGCATGGGACCATATAAGACTGTGTCGTGTTGGTGCGTAGTGGTGTGTTGTGTTCTGTTGGTGCGTTCCCACACGGGGGCGCCAGCCCAGCCTTTACACAAAAGCAACAACGCGACACCGCAACGACAATCCGCACCGCAGAACCCCACTTCAACCACGCGCCCAGGCACAATGACCGTTCGGCCCCGTCACTCTGACACGAAGTGTAAGCTATGCGGTGTAACCTATGTTGCGCAGGCTATGCCATGCAAGCTACGAAAACTCAGCGCACGGGGCGCTCACGAACGTCCACGAGGCGGCACCGGAGGCAACATGGCACGACCGTGCCGTGCCCGCGTTCTGGAAGGCGAAGAATGTGACGACTGGGTGCCACGCCATGCCAGCGCCGTGCCCGCGTGCCGGGCCACTCTGTTGCGTCACGCACTCTAGCGTGTGAAAAACTAGCCGCCCGCATGCCGTGCCGTGCCATGCCCGCGTTCGAGGCGGCGAAAAGTGTGCCGCCCGCATGACGGGCCGCACGCGGGTGCTGGACTGCAGAAGAAATGCGTCGCCTGCGTGCCGTGCCGTGCCCGCGCCGTGCCCGCGTGCTACCACTCGAAATGCGTGCCGCCCGCGTGCCGTGCCCGCGTTCTAGAAGTGGGAGAATGTGCCGCCCACGTGCCGTGCGGTGCGGGCGCCGTGCCGAACTACTTGCCATGCCCAAATGCCATGCCATGCCGTTGCGTGCCCGCGCCCTGGACTGCGATAAATTGTGCCGTGCCCGCGTGCCGGGCCGTGCTCGCGGCATGCTCGGCCCTGGGAAGACAGTCGTTTGCCGCCCGTCTGCCGTGGCGTGCCTGGCGGGTGCCGTGCGCGTGCCATTGTCGCGTGCCGTGCAATTCTCGTGCCGTGCACTTCGACGTTTACTCGAAATGAGTCTTCTCATGCGTCGTTACATCCCCTGGGCGAAAAGTTGTTTCCTCTTCGGGCCCGGAACGACGGATTCATGTCTTGAGCAGACGCGTATGAGATAACCGCAGTCGGGTCCCATGAAGTTCGCGCGGATCCAAGTGTGGTTTTGGTGTTTGGTTCGGTGGATCCGATTTCCTTCCGCGCGGATCCGATTTCGGATTTGCTGGATCCGTGCTCGGTCTCATTTGTTACGTCGGATCCGATTTCTACCCCGTTTAAAATTTATATTATTAAATTGACACGGGGAACCAGAAGAAATCGGATTTGCGGACGCCGGAACCTGCCTGTGTTAAGATTCTACGGGGAAGGGGGCTCGGTCAGTAAATTCCAAGTCATCATCGCCATTCAAGAGGAAAATCTTTCGTTCTGCGTAAGTGGTGTTAAGGGTCTCTGTGTCGGAGTAACTGCTCGCTCCCAGTATCGAGTCTTTGGTGAGGCGCCTGGGCCAGAATATGAGCTCCGAAAGTCGTGAGGTGCGCTCCTGGTCATACTTCCACGGGGAGCCCAAGCAAGAACGACGAGAGCGCCCCAAGAGGCCCCCAAAGGGCCCATGGATGCCGCAAACCTGGCACCTCGTGACGGGCAAAGCCAGAGAACCACAACCGCCGCTGTGCGATTTGGAGGAACATCACACATTCCCCAAACAGTGTTTGCACTGAGGGCATCTTGGTTCTGCAATAATTGAGGAATAAGGAACTGGGCATGGAAATCGGTTTTGGCGGCTTCGCAGAGCTTGTCGCCGCCCTGTCGCCGCCTCGTCGCCGCCCGTCGTCTGGGCCTTATTGACGGTAAGGCGGCTATGTTGTCACCGTCGCCGCCTCGTCGCGGCCTCGCAACATCCTCCTTTTGAAAAAAATGTGCATTATCGGCCCTCGCGGGGATGTGCAGCTTACAAACGATCCGGCACCATCACGCATTCAAATAATGAAATCATAACATCCCAGCCAACTCAGCATCGACACCCCAGTCATCTCTGTCAAATAATACTTTGCGCGCGCACTCGCTCATCAAAAATCATCCATCGTCCATGACCCATTGCAAACAAAAAAAATCCACACTCGCGCGTCGTCGCGCGCGCATGCCGGATTCCGTCAACAACCTTGGGTTCCACTAGGATTTAAAATTCCAATGTCCCGAAAGCATTACAGCACAAACGGTTTGACAACATGGCTTCTTAAAACACTGCGCGCTCATGCGAATTCAAAAGAACCACTGTTTTCCACCATTCGCATCAAATCCAACAAGCAGACTTCTTGCGCGCGCATGTCGAAATCATTCGACCGCTTTTGCGCGCGATTTGGGGGGGCACGACTCCCGTGGAATAGTATCATGCGGGGCACCCGCGCGCGCTGGCCGCGCGCGCATGTCGAACTCCTGCCAAAATGTTCATCACCGACGCATGGACACAGCCATCGCCATCGGCGTGATCAGCACCAGCGCCGTCCATGGCCTTGCCGTCGTCATCGCCAACATAGCCATCATCATCATCATCATCATCATCATCATCATCATCATCATCATCATCCTCATCACCATCGTCGTCAGCATCGTCGCTGCTATCATCATTGTGAATGCCGTTGTCGACGCCGCCATGATTCCGCGCCAGCCCGGATCACCGACTTCCCTGAGGAGTGTCCAGCGGTCAGTGCGCCACCGCGGCCGCGGCGGTCGCGCCAGACTAGCTGGCCGCTCTGCGCGCAAGCCTGCGCGCGCTAGCGCAGCCGCACCGATGCGCCAGCCAGCGCCAAACAGTCATCGCAGTCGCCGCCGCATGGGTTGTGCAATCCAAATTGCGGGTGGGTGGGTGGGACGATTGCGCGAGCAGAAGAATTGACAACTCACTGCGAACGAACATGAATTGCACCACATAGTTTGCATCACATGTTTTCTCCGTTCTACGAAGAAACGAAAGTCTATTAGCCCCCTTGGCGTCATCCGTCCTGCCTCGCGCAGTGCACTTTACGTATGGTTATATTCCCGCGTTCATACAACATGTGAATTAATACCATCCCCGACAAGCCAGTAGCGACCCCCCCTCACCCTCGTCAAATGAAACTATTCGCGCGCACTGGGTTCTCACAAACCATCAGTTGTCAAGAAACCCTTGTGAAAAAAATAACGCGCGTCGTCGCGCGTCGTCGCGCGCGCATGCCGGGGTCATCCGAAAACGCGAGGCAGAGGTCCAGAAAAAACACGAGGCGGACGTCCAGAATTTGCATTTTTTATACTTGTTTTGTTTGGGGGGGGCGGCAGGAAGAGGAAACTCTCTCTCTCTCTCTCTCACACACACACACACGTACCCATACACACACACACCACCCACACAGACCACCACCACACACTCACACACACGAACAGGAAACAGACAGAAGAAGAAAGCAACGAAGAGTGAAGGAACGGTTCCACAGACCGCACTCTCTACCATCCCGTCCTCGAATTTTCAATCCGCGGCCTGCGCCCTAGGTGCATGTTTGACGGCCCCAGGGCCCAGAAGCAGTCCCCGTGGAGGCCGAAAACGACGCAATAGAACAAATCAGAATCGTTGTGGGGGCCTGGGGGGACCAAGAGTTCCCGATACCGCGGCTCCCCAAATCTTTCTCGGGGTGCATTCTGACCAGAACTTCGACGAGGATCCAGCTGTGGCGACGAGGGCCTTCCAGGACAAGCAGCGGTACCGATATCTCTTCCTCCTCTGAGGTATCGGCCCACACATGAGGCGTCCTGTTTTTTCAATACGCGGTCCCTGGAAGTCCCGAACCGTTCCCCCCAAACCGGCGTTTCATCGCGAGTCATTTTTTGACGACATCCCGAGGCCCGACAAGGGCCTTCAGAGGCTTAAAACTGAGAAACACCTCCGTCCACATTTTTTCAGGACATTGCATGACTGGGGGTATCTCTTCCTCCTCCCATGATTTCTGCAATGCGCCAAGAGGGGTTGAGGTCCAAGGGCAACTGCAGCACCGCCGCCTCCCGGGCAAGCTCGCAGCGCACGGCGCCCGGGAAGAGGCGGGCGCACCACCACGGCTCCGGGCCCGCCCGCAAGCAGGGCGCCTGGGAGGGGCTCAAAAATTCACCGAGGGCCGAGGGCTGGTCGAGACTGCGCTGGCCACCCCCTGCGGTTTATTTGTCCTTCTTGGGCCTCCATGGCGTCCCCACGCCTACAACCCCTTCGAAAGATGGGCCAGGATGGACCACGGGAGGGGTCTGGGGACAGATCTTGAGCGGATGTGGGTCGGGCGCGCGAGGAAGGAAATATACACCAAGCCGCCTGGTCGACCAAGGAACCCAGCCTATAATAAGCGGCCCAGCTTCGCAACCCTGACAACCTCGCGCTGAGATGACCGCTGAGGTTGCTATTGGGATAGGGGGCTTAGAAGCAGATGCAAAAGTATATTTCGGAGAACCCCCTTATGAGCTAGGTTCCGGCAGATACAGCCCACCTTGGCACCTTGGCATTCTAAGCCCCCTATACTCTTAGCAACCCCAGTGTCCATCCCAATGTCGCGAAAAAAACACGACAAGAGGTGTTTGACAATTTTCCGCCTCCAGGGGGCCTCGCGGAGCGAGCAAATCTGTAAACATCAGATGCTCTTCATGGGCAAGCTTGCGAGACGCCCCAGCACAGACACGGTGCGCATGTCTGTGTTTGAACCTGACAGCGTTGACATTCGATCGCCATCAGGACCTCGGAAGAGAGGCCGGCCCCGAGGGCAACATTCCGCCTGGAGGGCGGTGCGGCGCGAGCTTGGGCGTCGGCCGTGCGATCTTGGTACATGTGGTGCATGTTGCCCATCACTGCTAGCGCACCGTCTGGTGCAAGGCTTCTGGCTGACAGGGGGCCTCGAGTGGCCCCAAGACCGTACACAAGAACCACTCGGGATGGAAACGACCTGGGAGCCACGTTGTGAAACAGTCGCGGCGTCGGAGCTCTGGGCACAGTGGCCCCGACGTCCCAACCTGCGGTGCGCTGGAGCGCATAGGCACCGAGCGCCTTCGCCGAGCTCGCTCCCAAATCCGCGACGTCGTGATTTCTTCACATCTCGGCTCCCAGGAGGTCTGGACCCCTTCCCCAGAACCAGCTTTTCATCCTCAGTTATTTTCTGGCGGACCTGGGCCTGGTAAGGGTTCCAAGAGGCATACAATACTAACAGAAAGAAGTGACAAAAAAACATCCGTGGTGAGCCCAGGGGTCAAGAGTCGACCCCTGGGCCTGTTCTGGGGCGCGTTCTGACCAGGATTTCGAGGCGGATCCAGCCGTGGCAACGAGAGAAGCACCCCAGAGGCCAAAAGGCACATGAACTGCGGAGAACACCCGAAAAACGCTCGATGTCACAAAGAGAGAAGATGCCAGGGCTCCTCGGTTGACCAAACGACGTGGTGTACATATTCCTCCCCCTCCTCCCCCTCCTCCCCCTCCTCCCCCTCCTCCCTCCTCCTCCCTCTTTTCCTCCTCCTCCTCCTCCTCCTCCTCCTCCTCCTCCTCCTCCTCCTCCTCCTCCTCGTCCGCCCTCCTCCTCCTCCTTCTCCTCCTCCTCCTCCTCCTCCGCGAGCCCTTCCAGGCGCCGGGCGCGCGGCGTCGATGCTGAGGGACAGGAGCTCCAGCTGACCCCAGGCCGCCAGCGCGTCCTGGGGGAGTCCATGGGAGCGGCGACATGATTTCGATGCGACGGCGCTATTTTTTCTCGCGTTGTCATCCCACAGTGCAGCATCTTCTCAGGTGGGGTTGTTGTTGTTCTTCTTATGCCCCCTATCCCAGGTATGGGATTCTTCTTATTAAAATGGGGTTCCTCCGGCTCCCCTTCTTCCCTCTTCCTGCCTTCTCCCTGCTCCCACTCGCACTCGGGCACTCCCACTCTCAGGCTCGCTCACGCTCAGAATCGCTCACACTCTGACTCGTACTCCGACTTACGCATGCTCCGACTCAACGCTCAGGCCCACCCAGGCTCAGATGCGCTCAGACTCATGCTCACTTCGCACACTCAGACTCATACACACTCAGAGTCACTTCTCGCTCAGACTCACTCTCACTCGCACTCGCTCGCACAGAGCACCCACACCCAGGCTGGCCTCACGCTCAACCTGCGAGGATGCCGCGCGCAGGACGCTGGCTCCGGCACCGCCGTGGAGAGCTGCCAGGCGTGGCCGCGCGGCCCCCTTCGCGCCCAGTGTGTGAGCATACCTCGGGCGTCTTCGCCCGCTTGGTGGCCTTGCCGTCGTCGTCGGCGCCCTCGGCGCCCTGTCGCAACAGCCCGGCGACCTCCTGGTAGATCGGAGACTCCTTGAAGCCGTGCACCTGCAGCCTGGACCTCGGCGCTTTCAGCACCGATCGTGGCGATGCCTCCGTCGATCCGCTGGCCTCGGCACCCCCCAGGCAGGCGCGGAGCCGCCGGAGAGCTGCCTGCACGGCCCCGCTCGCGCCGAGACTGCTGTGGGGGGCTGCCTCCGGCGGCTTGCACGTCTGGTGGCCTGGGCCCCTCGGCGTTCCGGGCCGGCTGCGAGGAGGAGGAGGAGGAGGAGGAGGAGGAGGAGGAGAAGGAGAGGAGGAGGGAGAGGAGGAGGAAGAGGAGGAGGAGGAGGAGGAGGAGGAAAAGGACTACTACTACTACTACTACTACTACTACTACTACTACTACTACTACTACTACTACTACTACTACTACTACTACTACTACTACTACTACTACTACTACTACTACTACTACTACTACTACTACTACTACTACTACTACTACTACTACTACTACTACTACTACTACTACTACTACTACTACTACTACTACTACTACTACTACTACTACTACTACTACTACTACTACTACTATACTACTACTACTACTACTACTACTACTACTACTACTACTACTACTACTAGTACTACTAGTACTACTAGTACTACTAGTACTACTACTACTACTACTACTACTACTACTACTACTACTACTACTACTACTACTACTACTACTACTACTACTACTACTACTAGTACCACTACTACTACTACTACTACTACTACTACTACTACTACTACTACTACTACTACTACTACGACGACGACGACGACGACGACGACGACGACGACGACGAGGACGACGACTACTACTACTACTAAAAATAATAATAATAATAAGAATAATAATAATAATAATAAAAGTAATGCGAACAATAATCATACTAATACTGAGAAGAAGAAGAAGAAGCATAATACGACGAATAATAATAATACTAGAATTAATAGTACTCGTAACAATAACAATACACTAATAATGATAACACTAATAGTAATAACAATAATAATAACAATAATGATGATAATAATAATAGTAATAATAATAGTAATAAACATAATGATGATAAATACAAATAATAACGATGATGATGATAATAATAATGATAATAAGAGTACGAACAATAACAATACTCATACGCCAGGGATGGTTACACGGCCCCGTGCGCGCCCAGATTGTGAGGATGTGTCAGGCGGTGGTTGCCTGCTTGCCGCACAGGTGGTCGGGATGTCTCTCCAGCACGAGATTGCCAGGACGTCTCCAGCGAGGCGCCGGCTTCAGCACCCCGGAGGGGGGGGCGCCATCGGGCATTTCGCGGGCCCGTTCGTTCCCAGATCGCGGGGACGTCGCGAGCGGTTGGCCAGTCTGGTGGCTTGGACCTCCCCTGCGTTCCGAGCAGAGTGTGAGGATGTCTCGGGTGCGGCGCGAGCTCCAGCACCCCAGGCGGCCAGATCTGGGGGAGGTGCGAGGTGCTCGGTTTTGCGCCTCGGACTCCTTGCCATTCGGAGCCCCATGGCCACTCCGATGTAGGGAGAAGGACGGCCGCCAGGACCGAGGAGGGAGGACGGAGGAGGGAGGACGACGGAGGAGGAGGAGGAGGAGGAGGACGAGGAGGAGGAGGAGGAGGAGGAGGAGGACGGAGGAGGAGGAGGAGGAGGAGGAGGAGGAGGAGGAGGAGGAGGGAGGACGAGGAGGAGGGAAGAGGGAGGACGGAGGAGGGAGGAGAAGGAGGAGGAGGAGGAGGAAGGAGAAGGGGGGGCTGCTCCGGAGGAGGGAGGAGGAGGAGGGGGAGGAGGAGGAGGAGGAGGAGGAGGTGAAGGAGGAGGAAGGAGGAAGGAGAAGGGGGGGGGGGCCTGCTCACCGCCTGCCTCTCTGTGAGCTGTCGTCGTCGCTGTCCCTCGTCGTGGCCACCACCCTCTCCTTCGTCGCTCTACTATAAAGGGGCCCCAGGACACACAAATAAATACACACAAATAAAAATATTCCCCATATTTTCACACATTTTCTGGGTTTCTGTCTTCCCCACCACTTCCCATATTTTCCCATATTTTCCTGAGGGTCGACGATCAATTGTGTCTGTGTTTTTTTCCCCTCCTGATACTAGTCGTCCACACAGGCTCGCTCTCACGCCTGGGTGCTCACGGCCAGACGCTCACAGCGGAGCGCGCCAGGAGAGGAGATGCACGCCTCGGGGGCCTCCGCGTCGAACACGTCCACCCCCCCCAAAAGGCAGCGCTTGCACCCGGGACTTCCTGCGTGCTCTTCCCTAGGAAAACTGCACGGGTGCGCCGGGGGGGTCCGGCTGGCTGGTGCCCCGCTGACGGGCGCCTGCGGTCGACTCGCAGGCGCCCCGCGCTTGGGATGTGCGTGCTCGGGTGCTCGGCTCGTGCCCACCCGTGGCCGCCTCGCGGCCCCCCCCCCATCCCCGCGCTGGTGGGGACGCCGACGTTTCGTCGGGCGTGCCCGCCCGTGGGCGCGGCGTGGGCGCACGTGCCCGCTGGCGCCGCACAGGGCACACCGCGCAGCCTGCACCACACGGCGGGCACCGCTCAGAGCATGCCGTCTGGCACTCGCACCGCAGCTTGCACCGCACGGCTCACCCAGCACAGCTTGCACGGCACAGCTTGCGCCACGTGGAAGCACACCGCACAGCCCTGCGCCGCACAGCTGTCACCACGGGGCTCACACCGCATCGCTTACACCGCACAACTTGCCCCGCACAGCTTGCACCACATCGCTTACACAACGTCTTGCAGCACACAACTTACATCGCATAGTACACGTTTTCTTGCCAGGCGTCTCGACATTGGGAGGAAGGAGGGGGAGAGGGGCGGGGTCTGACTCCGGACCTCTGCTTAGTGCGACTGTTTGCAACACTGCGTCCGATGGGGGAGACTCCACCTGCTCGAAGCAGGCGCCAAAAATAGACAAGATCGACTCCACGGGGGCGGGGAGGGGAGATTGCGAGGGCCCGCGCCGATCGGCAAAACAATGAGTGAAACACGAACGCCTAGCTCGCACCACATAGCTTACACACCATGGCTTTGCCGCTAGCTCACACCACCTAGCGTACTGATTAGTGTTGCCATGGCAATCGCGAAGCTTTTCCTTCCTCTGTGCCTCTGGGGCCGATCGTCAGGCCCCCGATCCATCAAGCACGGCTGCGGGGCGCAGGCCTGCTCCCAGTGCAGGGGTCGGGGACTCTGGGGCCACGGGCGGCGGATGTCAAGGGAGAGGCGAGGGGTTCCTCGAGCCTTCTCGCCGGTTCCCCGCGGTCTTCTAGCCTCGGAGTGCTCTCCGGCAGCTGTGCCTCAGCCGTGGGAGACCCGAGCTATGACCCGAAAACCAGGCACCCCGCTCTGTAAACCAGAAGCACACGACCGAAGGTAGCTGAAACGCGCGAACCGAAGCGGATGAGCTTCAACCCGGGGGGCTCTTAAACCATGCGAATTCAACTCCAGGTTAATTCAAACTGGGTGATAGTAAGCCTGATAGAATCTAAACCGGCTCCCCGCAAGGGCTACCGCCAGGGCAGGGGCAGGGGGGGCCCAACCCGGTGCAGCGCCGTGCAGCGGCAGGGCGCCGCGCCGCAGGGAGCACGACACGTGTCTTGGTGGAGCACGACACGTGTCGAGGGAGGGGCTCGGGGTTGGGGGGGGGAAATGGGGGCGCGGCGAGACCATCATCCTCGTTTCAGGAACGTCAGCCCGAACCTGCCCCGCAATTCCTCGGAACGCTGCCCCGAATGTCCGTCGAATGTTGTCCTAAACGTCCGCCGGATCCCGCGCGCAATCTCGCGCTCGCACTTCTCGGACGTGCGAGCGCGCGCCCCCGCTGGGGCCGCAAGTGGGGCTCCCCGTGGGCCCATGATCCGCGGGAGGGGTGCGCCGAAAGGGGCATGGACCAGCGACAGGCGCCCGCGCCCGGGGGGACCGCAGGTGGAGCCCCGCAGGGGGGCAGGAGGCGCGTGCGGGGTGCGCCGACAGGGGCGCGGGGCGGCATGCGCGCGCGCCCTGGGGCAGGATGTGGAGTTCCCTCTGCGCGTGCGGCACGCGCGAGAGGTGCGCAGAGACCCGCGCGGAGCGGCATGCGCCGCGCCTGGAACACACAGACGCGCGTGGTCAGCCACGGTGCTGGAGGGCACAACGCGTGTGACCACCGTCGCGAGAGTGACCACGACCGTGCCAGACGGCAGCCTGACGGCATCTCGGAATCGTGGACACCACGCTGGCTGTGAACAGCAACCCGTACTTGAGAGCACTCACAGCAAGACACATGAGGCAAACGCCACACACACACCGTCAGTGCAGCACAGAGGCACGCATGCAACAAAAAGCACACCCTCAACACCACACACACATTCACACACACACACGTCGCGCAACACACGCACCACACGCAGCGCAAGCACCCCGCATTGCCAACACGCCTGATTGTGCGCGTGAGGGGACTTGCTCATACGGAGCAATGGCGGGTGGCGAGGACAACTGGAAAGGGGTAGGCAAGGAGGAGAGCCGAGGAGGGATAGCTGGGTGAGGAAAGAGTAGAGTGTAAGAAGACGGGGCGATGGGTGCGAGGATACACTTATGCCTGCTTCAATTGTTCTTTCACTTTGGCAGACGCCTGGAAACGATCGCGGTAAGCTGCGCATTGTAATATTGCGATACGATTCAGATTTGATGCCAATGTCTTGCCTGCATCTGGACAAGACCGCACCGCAATGCAGGAGCAAGTGAGACCATTCAGAGACTCCGAGAAGGAACCCGGCATGCTTTGATTGTTCAGTCGCCTTCCAGCAAAGGACATGACTACCCCGTTTGGGGCGCCCCCCGCGCAAAGGTCGCCGCAGTCTGTCGACTTGCGCAAATTAGGCGCAACATGGAAGGCAGAGCAACAAAAACAGCTGAGCGAAGGTGAAAATACATGGGCGCGACGCCCAGACCCGCGACGGCTCGGTCTGCTCGGGCCCCTGGCCCCCGGACAGCTCCTCCCCCCGGGGCCAGCTCTTCATCCCGATCCGTTCTTGACGCTCCCGGGGTCTGGAACCAACCCTCGGAGGCGCGACGTTGGGAGGGGACCCGCTCACAGGGGGGGAAACACCGAGCCGGAATCAACGGTACATCGCCACCGACAGCGAATGCGCACGTTCCCAGATGGACCAGGTCCATCGAGCCTCAGTCGGCGATAAAGGGAAGACTGGGGCTCGATGCCCCCCCCCCAGCCTCTCCCCCGCTACGGTCGGGAACTTGTGCTCAGCGTGTCGCGGCGGCGGCCCCAGAGGCACGCTGTGCGCTCCGCTCCGCAGGGGGGAAGGCTGGGAACACCTCGGGGAGGTGACGCTTGGGAGTGGAGACGTGGTTGGCCAGATACGGCGGAGCGACACGCTGAGCCACCATTCCTGACCGCAACGCTGCCCCGGATCCCCTGTCCCCCAGGACACGGAATAGAGGAACAAGCAACGGATAAACATGCTCCGCGCGGGCTTCTCGCGTAGGCGCTGGGCCCCCTCCCTAGCGCGAGGAGCGCGCCAGGTGCGGCGCCGGAGGCGCCGCCAGGGGGGCCCACCACCGATCCAAGAAATCCGCGCGGAGCTCCAACGGTTATATTTACGTCGTTGTTCTCCGACGGAAGGCCGGGAAAAACCTCTGGCGCCATCTCGTCGAGTCGCCAGCAGGTCTGGGAAAGATGTTGCGCCACGCGGCGCTGCTGCCAGGCGCCTCCTCCCCCCTCTGCCTCCTCCTCCTCCTCGCCTCCTCCTCCCCTTCCTCCCCCTCCTCCCCCTCCTCCTCCTCCTCCTCCCTCCTCCTCCTCCTCCTCCTCCTCCTCCTCCTCCTCCTCCTCCTCCTCCTCCCCCTCCTTCTCCTCCTCCCGCCTCCTCCTCCTCCTCCTCCTCCTCCTCCTCCACTCCTTAGCCTCCCTGTCGCACCCCGAGGAGTGTCGGTAGGGCGGTCCCGACGTATCGCCTGACTCCTCATCGTTTATGATCCCTCAGCACGGAACGTTGCCGGGGTGGCACGGGTGGACGGCGGGCCGTTTTCACAATGGGGCTTTGGCTTTCGCACCGCGCGCATCGGAAAACAAAGCAAAAACAAACAACACAAAAAACGCAACAGCTTCGCTGATGGATGGCGGGTGGTTTTTCAAACTGTGGCTCTCGGTTTAGCGGCGCGCACGCTCGACTTTAAACAAATACGCCGACCCCTTGTGGGTCTCTAGGCGTGTGAGATTGCCCCCCCCAAAAAATTCCCCCCCGGAGGAACCCCCAAACCTCGAGTTTGACCCCCCCCCCCCTGGGCCCGGTACGACCCCCCGTTGAACGCGCCACGGGGAAACTGAGGGCCTCACAGCGGTCCAAGAGGGCCCCAAAAGGCCCCCAAGACGGACCAAGAGGGCCCCGAGTCGCCGAAAGATCGAGCCGAGACGCCCAAGATGGCATCCAGACGGCCCAAGATGATGCCTCCAAGACGCTGCCAGAGGCCTCCAAGGCCCCCCAAGAGGGCCCCGACAAGCAAACATCTTCCAATTCCCTTGGGGAAGCGTCTGAGTTTAGCACATTCGCCTCTTAGGTTTTCACTACGACCACGATGTCCCAAGAGGCTTCCAAGATCGCCCCAACACGGCCCAGGCGGCCCCCAACAGGGCTCCAAGACGGCCCAAGAAACCGCCAAGACGGCCCAGGAAGGCCACAGGACGACCCTAAGACGGGGCCCGAAGGGGAAACCCAAACGGACATGTCGAGCCTTCGGCCCCAAGACGCCCCCAGGTTGCCCCAAGAAGCCCCAAGGGAACTCCGAACAGGCTCCGGAAAGCCCCCGCGAGGCCGCCATGAGGCCCCCGAGAGGTCCACAAACTGCCTCCGGGACGCCCCCGAGAAGCCTCCCAAGAGACCCATCGACCGTCCGATTGGCCTCGGCTCCGCAGCCCGTGCACGGTGGCGGGATGCCTCCAGGCTCCCCCCCCCCCGCGAGAAACACCGCCGACGAGACCCCATCCACTACCTCCCACGGGCCGCAGGCCCACAGGCCGGGCACGGTGGCGGGATGGACCGAAGGCCACTCGATGATGATGCGTCCACGGCGAATGCCCATCGGTCGGAAGAAGTAGGTAGAAACATGAAGTAGGGAGGCGTTGGAAATAGATTGGGTTTCCGCACACCTCCTGAAGAGGAAGGAAGAGGGAAAACCACTCGACTCTTGAAGTAGGAAGGCGCTGAAAGTAGATTGGAATCTGGGAATCCAAAAATACCTGCTTTCAACGACCGATGGGTACAACTATCCCACTGGCCTCAGACCCACAAGCTGGGCACGGTGCCGGGATGGACCGAAGGCCATTCGAAGGCCATTCGATGATGATGCGTCCACGGCGAACACTGCGGATGTCAGCCGCGGCAGATACAATGATCCCAGCGAGTTCCCGTCTGGACTCTGACACAGCCCCCCCGTCATCCCCCGAGAGCGCTCCGACAAAAAAAAGTGAAACATCCCCGATACTATGACGCACAACCAGGCCGGGATAGACCGAAGACTATGGCAGACTTCGCTATCAGGAAACCCGCGCAAAGTCTCCAGATCCAGGGAACACACATTCCTTCCGGGGGTGCCAGCATAGCCCCCAACGGCCCCTGGAGGCCCCAGTCAGGGCCCAAGCCCGGATCCTCACTTTTCGTCCCCCTCCTGTCCTCGTCATCCTCCTCCGCCTCACCCTCTGCCTCCCTCTACCCTCCTACCCCTCATCCTCTTCCTCCTCCTCCTCCTCCTCCTGCACTTCCTTATTTTCAGCTTCCTCCTCGTCAGCTTCGCTCCCCCTCTCGCTCTCCCCTTCTGGCCGTACTTCGACGAACCACAGAACGGGCGCTTCAATGCGCATCATTTGCACGTCTTGCGCTTCGGGGTGCCCTTTCTTTAGTCGCGCGCGACATTGTCAGGCCTCACGGAAAACTCCGACTTCGGTAGTTTTCTCTTGGACGTGCCGCTGAAATGCTACGCCTGCCAACTGCGCGCTGTTAAACCAAGGTCCTTGTAATCTGCGTACACTACTTTCACTCCCCTCGTCACGTGGTCCGTCTCCTGCGCGCCACTGATGTGCCCCTGCTGCGGGAACTCCTCCTTGAAGCAGCCCCTCACTCTTATCCGCATCTGCAGGGGTTACGGGAATTATCAAGTTTCGCTGCTCCCGAACACGACCCCGAAACCACGACTAGTCCAAAACAACCTATTCATGAAACAACATACCGCCGCCGCGAAGGCGTCCACCACACCCGGCGATAAAGGCGATACAAGAACAAGGGGTCGGCGGATGTGGCACAAGCCTGATGAATCGCAAGAGCTTCCTGTTGGAGGGCGGGTGGTCTTCAACATATGGTTTTCGCCTCAGCGCCGTCCGCGTCACACAAAAATGAGCGGTTTCACGCATGGGAGGAGGGTAGTTTTCTAAATGTAGCTCCCTGGTTAGCGCCGCGCACACTCGTCAAAAACAATAAAAGCTTCACAAAAGGAGCGCGCACATTCGTCTTACAAGAACTGCAGGGGGCTTCACGGATGGAGCGCGGGTCGTTTTTAGCATGTGACTGTCGGTTGAGCGCAGCGCGCGTTCGCTGTAAGAGCTTACATATAGTTTTAAAAATTCTCGGTTCCCGGGTTCTCATAGTTCACATCCACAAACTCTGTTCCGGCACTTGAATCGCGGTGTTGAACTGCCAGAAGTGGTTTTCTGGCACGACTCAGCGCCGTTGAAGTCCCAGAAACGACGTTCTGGCATATATCCGGATGCTCAAACCATTCACTCCCAACGGGGTACTTGCCGAAGGAAAATGAATCTTTCAAACAAAGAAAGGAGCCTGAAGCGGGGGGGGGGCAATATCGTTGAAGTGTCTTGTGTTTACACTGGTCCTCCCCCTCCTCTTCCTCCTCCTCCTCCTCCTCCTCCTCCTCCTCCTCCTCCTCCTCCTCCTCCTCCTCCTCCTCCCCCTGTGCGCCTCATTTCGTCGGCACTGGGCACCGGGCGGATGAAAACAACAACGCGCTTCAACCCCGGGCGTTTCTCTTCGCAACCTCGATGGGCCCGACATCTCTGGCAGTGAAAGAGGGACAGGAGATGACGGAGATGCCTCTTTTACGGGCGGCAGTTCCAGGGACCCTGGCGCGGGGCCCCAGTCATTCCCAGGAACTTGATGCCCCGGGGTGACTGGCGGATAGTTCATAGACGGCCGGGCGCTGGGGCCCAAGTTGCCACCGACGTCGGGCAGAGAGAAGGATGCACGTACGCGTTGGTGCACAGGGGCGCATCCCCGATGGGCTCAAATGGCGGTGCGATGGCTGTAACACAGGAGCAAGAGATGACGGAGATGCCTCTTTTACGGTTGGCGGTTCCGAAAAACCCAGCGCAAGGCCCCTGCCACTCCCGGGAACTCGACGCCCCCCCCGCGCAATGGGAGCGAGCCGCCTCGAGGGGGAGGAATGCGAAGCAGCGGGCCCCGGCCCCCCCCAAGCGGGCGCTGCGAGCGTCAGGGGGCTCACCCCCCCTTTGCCGCGGACCCTTTCCACGGTCTGGGCGCCCCCCCTCTGCCAGGCCCCCGAGGGGCTAAGCCGAGGATGGATGCCCACCTCGCCTCGCCTAATTTCCCCCGGTTCTCACGGCGCCGCCGCCCGCGCCCGCGCCGCGCCGCGCGCGTGCAAGAGAATGGCGCGGGCGCGGTCCCGAAGCCCCGCCCGCCCTTCGTAGGGCCCGCCGCGATCGGGGCACCCCCCCCGCCCTGGCCCCCTGCACCCGCCCGCGGCGGACGGATGAGGGCGCGCGAGCAGGAAAGAGGCCCCCGCTATGGCGGCGCCCGCCTGAGGTTGGCGCTTCAGGACTACCCCGCAGGCGCGCCGTGGATCCCGTTGTCGGGCCCCCGCTCCGACGCGTCGCGCGGGGCCCCGACGCCGCCGACGCCCGTCGCAATCTGGCCCCGCCCGTGCGACGCTGTCTGGGGCGCACCCGAGGGGGGCCGTCGCCGCGGCTCCAGTCGCGCGCGTCGCCCACGGCCGCCTTCCGCAGCGGGCGCCCACCCCCCCTCCTCGCCGCGGTCGCCAACTCCTCGACGATCGCGCCGAAGGGGGCTGTCTTCTCATCGGGCGGCGCGTGCTGCGTCAAGTCCGCGGCAGGCGCGCGCACCGCGAGGTGCTCGTCCCAGTCCGTCGTCATCTTGCCGCCGAAGTCGAACGCCCGCGGATCCTCCTCGCGCGGGAGTCACTCCAAGCCAGGCGCCATCTCGAGCGACCGCAGCTCTTCCGAGAGCTCGACGAGGAGGGCCATCAGCGGCCACATGGTCGACATAGCTCTGTGCGCCGCGTAGGCTTCCACCAGGTTGCCCGTCGGCCCCGTCGTCTCGAGGCTCGCCCTCTGGCCGAGCTCCCAGGGCCTCGAGAACAGCTCCACGCGGAGGCTCGTGCCGAGGAGGCCCAGCGCCGCGATGGCCCCGTTCGGGCCATCTGCCTCGGCCCGCGCCGATGGGAACCAGGCCTTCACCACCTCCAACGCGCGGCGGCGGGCTCCTTGGGCGCTGCCGCCCAGCGCCCAGCAGCGCCCCGCCGTTGTCTTCACGTTCGAGCGGAAGTGCCCGGTGCTGTCGGTCTCGAACTGGGCGCTTCCAGTCTCCGCCCTTCTGCCAGCTGCTGGTCGACCCATGTCAGCGCGAGCCTGGTCGCCCAGTGCGCGGAGACCCTCTTCTCGGCGGCCCCTGCGGCGCTGGCGAGCCCAGCGCGCGGGCCCCAGAAGCGGCTTCTCCCAGACGAGGACCATCGCAACGTAGCCCCCGGCGCCCCGTGCCCGACGCCATCTCGCTCGCGTCGATGGCGCCGCGCCCGACCGCCTCTGCCGAGGCACCAGTGCGCCGCCCAGTTTGCCCTCGCCTCCGAGAGGCCCGCGGCGCAGGTGGCGCAGTGGCAGCTGGAGCCCGCCATGATCGCGAAGAGGGCGGCAAATCTCCCTCGGCGCCCTGCGCCTACCGCCTCCAGGTTGTCCGCAAGGGCGAGCCGTTCCACGGGCCAGTCGCTGCCCGGCACGCCGAAGATTGCCCGCGGCACGGCGCCGAACAGCGTGGCCCACCACTCCTGACGAACGAACAACACACACCCATACCCATAAGGGCGGTCGTTGGGAGGAGGACTCGCTATGGGTATGGGTGCGGTTGTCGGACCCTGGGGAACGCTCCCGTTCGAGCGGGGACCCCCATCCGACAACACGCACCCATAGCCCTCTCCGACCCCCCTATGGGTATGGGTGCGTGTTGTTGCTCTGTCAACTCCGAGGCGCTGGAGATGCCGAACGTGCCGACGGTGCTGCACTAGATCGCACTAGATCTCGCCCATGACCTCGCATGCGAGCAAGCCCCACTCGTCTTCGCGGATCTCGATGAACCGACGCGCGCCCTCGACGCCGATGACGATCGAGAAGATGATGACCTCATGCGGTCGGTCTCTGTAGTACCTCAAGAGATAGTTATTCTCTGCGGGCCTCGGCATCCCGTGGCGGCTCCTGCGTCGGACCCGATTGTTAGGGCGACCTCGCGCGCGCCGTAGGCCGCGAGTCGACTCTGCGATCGCCACAGCTGCTGCGGCGTAGCTGCCGCGGGAAAGGTTCCGCAGCTGTTCCGTGGACATCTGGACCATCCTGCCCGACATCACCTCGTCCACAGACTGTTCCAAGAGCTAGTCGCTGCGGTCGTTCACACTTGGCTGATTCTTGGGCGACTCAGCCGGCCGTCGCCTGATAAGGTGCCACAAAGCGGACTCCTCGAAAAGCGCTTGCTGCCGGGGCATCAGGTGCAGGATGCCCTGCTGTGCGGGCGCATGAATCATCGGCGCAGCGTCTCGCCCGCACGCACGAACGACCACACTGTGTTGAATCGCGCGGGGCCCTGGATGCAATCCAGCGCCGGCCCACGGTCTAATGCAGGAGCGCGCCACCCTGAGCGAGGTCGCCTCCACTTCGCCGAGAAATCGGAGCAGGCGAGGCCTCCAGCGAACCCACCCTGTGGCCCCCAACCCGCCGCGACTGTCCTCAGCAGCGGCGCGGAACCTGCGCGCGTAGTGGGCTCCTGCTAGCGCACGGGCCCCTGGCGGGGCAACAGCCTCACGCCGTCCCTGATCAGACACGGCCGAAAGACTCGCCACGGCGTCCTCCAGCATGACTTGCTCGGGGCGGGCGCGGAGAGTTCGTCGCCGCTTTTGCGGCGGTTCTTTGTCCACCAACCGCTTGGTCGACGACTCCCTGCAACGGGATCCGTGATCCGTGCCCCCTCCACACTGCGGCCCGCAGCCGCTGCCACCTGCACGAGCGTTTCCTCGAACCTCGACTCGCCTGCCTGCAGCGCCAAACTGAAGGGGCCCCAGGACACACAAACAAATACACACAAATAAAAACAATCCCCATATTTTCCTATATTTTCTGGGTTTCTGTCTCCCCCCCACTTCCCATATTTTCCGATAATTCTGAAGAGTCGAGGATTAATTGTGTCTGTGTGTTCTTTCCTCTCGTGACAAACGTGAGCCGAGAAGCCCACATCCATGCAGGACCTTGCAGACCCGCATCCCCGCGGCGTCGAGGGCGCACGGCCCCGAGGGCCCCGCATCAGCCTCCAAAGCCGCTGTTCAAAAACGGCCGAGCGCCTGAGCCCCAAGTGGCCACAGACGTCGGGCAGAGAGGAGAATGCACCCACGTGCTGTCACACGGGGGCTAGCATTTGCACCACTCACTTTCTCGCCATCGCTCGGACGTCCATTCCCTGTGTTTTTTTGTTTCGGTTTCGTGCGTGGTTTTTTCGCCGAATGATCAAGGATGCTCCTCGATGGCCCTCGCCGAAGGAAAACATGCACACGTCCGAGCGATGCCAGGCTTTGACAATCGGGGGCAACTTCGGGATCAGGGGCAGCAGAGAAGACTCGGCCACCCGACTCCGCGCGTCGCGCTGATCGGTGAGGTGCCGTCATGCTCGCGCTCTCGCGCGGCCCCTGCCGCGGCGCCCGACCGTGTTCGAGACCCTGCGAAAGGCCCAGGACAACGGCTGCGACGAAAGACAACTTCCCTGACGCTACCCCTGACCGATGTCTCCCTGGTGGCTCCAGGGCCACCACTCGGACCTCCGGCGGCCGCTCGGGACGACCCAGAGCACCCCCCGAGGCCTCTCGGCGGCGAGCAGCTGCGGGACAAAAGGCAGCCCGAGGCTGGCAAGCCGCCGGAACCCTGCGAGCCGATGCGCGAAAGCCCTGGCGCCCGGGGAGAGGGGGGGCGGGACCTCTCGGGCCCACAGCTGGGAGCCGCCGCGGCGCCGGAGGTCTGGGCATCCCCCCCCCCTGGGGGGATGCCCGCCGAGGAGCGGCGGGAGAGGGCCCTGCCATTCGACGACGGGGCCTCGGACGCCGAACGGAGCGCAACGGTCGGCCCGGCGGGGCCCGATACGCGCCGCGCGCACCGCCCGCTCAGGACTTCGAGCCTACCTCGCCGGGAAGGGCGGCCGCGTCGGCGCGGCCAGGGCTAGACGGCTGGCTCTCGTGCTCCGAGGTGTCCTTCGACTCTCTCCCGAGCCGCATCTCGTCGCGCTGGCCCTTCGGGCTGCCGAGGTCGGGGTTTTCGAACACGGGGGCCCTGTTGCCCTCGGCCGCGATGGCCAGCTGGCTCTCCGCACTGGCCTGGTCCTGCAGCCAGGTCATGGCCTGCAGCTCCTCGAGCCACACGCTGTAGTGCTTGCTGAAGTATCCGCCGATGATCGTGATCGGAAGCGCAAGCAGGATGATGCCCACGTAGAACGTGACGAGGCCGAGGCACCTGCCAAACGTCGTCGTCGGATAGACGTCACCGTAGCCCACGGTGGTGGCTGTTGCAAAGAACCACCAGAACGCGTAGGGTATGTCGGTGAACGGCGACACTTCCCATCCGTACCCGGACACGTGCGGCCGGATGTAGGCGCCCTCCGCCGCTCCTGGGGGCACCATGAGGTACCCATCTCGCTGCTCCCCCGCCCTCTCCAGGGGCGCGTTCTGACCAGAAATTCGAAGCGAACCCAGCGGTGGCGACGAGGGCATCCCACGAGGCCCAAAAAGGTAACAACGAGGGAAGTATATCGGCATCAGTACCTTTTCCTGTTTGTGAGCTCCAGAGATAGGGTCGAGCTTGTCCCTGTCGACGGAGTAGTGCTGGCCCTCCGCAAAGACGATGCACGACGAGATCAGCACGCAGGCGAGCAGGGTCATGAAGTTCAGCAGGAACAAGGCGGGCAGCGAGTCGGTGATGATCTGCCCGAACATGGCGACACAGGAGCTGAGCTGAGGCATGCGCAGCACCCTGAAGACCCGCACGAGCCGCAGGATACGGAGCACGGAGGTGGCCCCTGTCCTCAGATATTCTCGAAAATGCCGAAGGCGTTCTCTTCTTTAGTTTCGGAGCCCGACGTCTCTTATCAGTGTTTGGCGCCGTTTCGTTACGTCTTCATGTCCAAGGTCGGCCCCAACCCACCTGCCGCTTTTCTTACAGTGTTCGAATCACTGCCTCAATATATCTTGAGGATTCGCAACGACGCCTGCCTGTCGACCACTTTCTGGGGTGGGGGGGGGACAATAAAAAAAGCCCCCCGCGTTTTGGAGAACAATCAAAACAAGGTCCCTGCGATGCCCACGATCTGGAGATAGAATGGCAGGATGGCCAGCAGGTCGATGATGTTCATCAGCTGGCACGCGTACAAGTACGTGACCTTCCAGCCCGGCATGCCGACGTCGTCCGGGTCCACCTCCAGCCCGCACTCGAAAGGCCTGCACACGTGCACCGTGCAGATGCGCAGGAGGTAGTCGATGGTGAAGATGGATATCCCGACAACCTCGATGTAGTGGAAGATCTCGGGAGGCTGGGGCTCGCAATTCTCAACCGTCTTCTCGTTCTGGCACTCGTCTGGGACCGTGTTGAGGGCGGGCATCGACTCGAGCACAAAGGTCGCCGTGACGATCATGATCACTGCCAGCATCCAGAGGGCGATGACCTTTCCCAGCCTGGACATCTGCGGGCTGTCGAACAAGAAGAAGATCGTCTTCCGTAGTCCCATGTTCTTCTCGGAGCCGGCGGGCAGGAATGGCACCACGGTCCAACTGCTGCCTCGGCTCATGCACCCCTCCTGACTCAGCCTCCTCTGCTGCTCTCTCTCGCGCTGTCGCTCCTTCTCCGCCACTTCCTTGGCGTAGTGCTTGTTGTACACAATCTCCATGTTGCTGCCCAGAACCGAGATTGGCAACGCCAGGAACAGGATGCCCGTGTAGAACGCGAGGACGCCCACGGTCTTGCCCAAGTAGGTCTTCGGCGCGTAGTCGCCGTAGCCCACTGTTGTGAGCGTGACAAGGACCCACCACAGCGCCCTCGGAATCGACTGAAAAGGAGTGATCTCCTCGTCCACTATTCTTTCGTAATTGCCGAAGTCTCCGCTGGAGCCCCAGCGCATGATATTGCGCACGTAAACACCGTCGGGGTGGTCGTTGCCCGCAGCAGTCCATTTAGGAGCCACGGAGTACTGCTGACCCTCTACGTTGTATATCAGGGTGCCGAACACGAGGGCTATCACGAAATTCAGGAACGCGAGAACGAATAGGGGCTTGCCGCTCATGACAATGACCTCCCAAAAGATCTTCACACCAGGGTGGTGCTTTGCAAGCTTGAATATCCGGAGGATGCGCGCCAACCGTAGCACGGCGATAAAGGAGAGCTTGCTGTCGCCTACGGCGATGTCGACGTAGAACGGGAGAATCGCCAAGAAATCGACAACGTTCATTGGCTGCCTCAGGTAATCGCAGGTGCGCCCCAGTGCGGACTTGTACCTCGACGTCTCGAAGCCCGCGTGCGACAAGACGACTCTGATGAAATAGTCAACCGTGAAAATGCTTATGCAGACGGCCTCTATGGAATAGAAATTCGCGTCGGGCTTCGGCTCGCATTCCTCCACGGTGAGCGGCAAGCCAAGATCCTGTAGCTCCTTGCACCGGCTCGGCCTGTGCCTGTACTGCGGCATAGACTCCATCAAAAAAGACACCGTGCTCACCAAGATCGTGAGCACCAGCAGTATCAATATCAGCTTCGACAGCTTCGATGGCGACTGGTCCTCGAAGCACGCGAAGACTCGCTTGCGTAAGCATCCAACCGATGGAGCGGTAAATCCTGGCATATCTCCAATATCCGCGACCCTGCCCTCGGCACGTTGGGGCATGTTAGAGTGCATCGTGTCTGTCTGGCATGGCTTCTGTGTGTACAGACAACCTGATACCGCCACAGAAGTGCTGCACTAGGCTCCAAGACTGGCCTGAGACGAAACACACAACCCTCACACGCCACAACATGGCCCTAAACCCTAAACTGTCCCCAACGCCCCCAAGAAGCGCCGAAGGGTCCATCCTGTTGCATAGCTATAACAAATTAGGAACAATGCGGGGAATACAGAAGCTGTTCAAATCGCGTTTCTCCCCCAACCGGTAAATCCATGGGTGCCTTGGGCAAGCATCAGGCAGCCCCTAGACGGCCCCAGAAGGCCCCAATACACCCCCAGAGCAACCCAAGGCCATCCTCAGAGAGTCCCAAGGCAGTCCAGGTGCCCCTCAGGACGGCACAAAACATACACAAGAGATCTCCAAGAGAGCCCCAAGAAGCAACGAAAAGGCTCCAAGGAGGTGAACCGTACCGAGCCTCTTGGAGAGAGCTCGATCGAACGTCCTGCTCAAAGCCCCCAAAACGTAGCGATGCTTTCCACACGATGCCAAGATGATTTCGACAAGGCCTGTTCTGGAAAGCCCGATTATCCTCGTCCTGCATTGTTCTTGTTGATGCTGCACTGGCACGGTGCCGTTTGCCGCAGGCAGCTGGATACCTGCAAAATCTTCTCATCCTGCCCCTGACCGAACGGGCCTCCTTGTATGCCATCCGCGATCCTTTCGATGACACCCTGTCATCCTCATATCCACCTTCCATGTAGCTGCGCTGGGCCGCCGCTGGCGCCAGCGAGCGGTCGGCATCCATCGTCTCATCGAGGGAGGTCTGACGTTGGTGTAGGAGCTTTCTCGTCTGCGTCAACAAGTCCTGTGCCACGTCCTTGCGCGACTCGGCATCCCCGCTGTTGTACAGGAGGCTCGCAAGCGCACTGCAAAGGTCCTTGGCCTCTGGGGTCTCGAGGAAATCCTTGATGCTCCTCGCCTTATCAGACTGCCTGGGATCGACTTCGACATCGGTGACATCGTTCCCGGCGGCAGTTGCCCTCGCGGTGCTGGACGCTAAGACCAATCCCGCCTGCATGCCAACGGGCTACGCAGTTGGGACAAACGATCTGGGAGACGGCCAGCATGGCTACAGAAGGGAAGGCAAGGGTAGGAGTACTAGATCGACGCTCTGTAGTTCTTCGTGGTATTTCCAATCCGTTTCTTGCATCGTTGTGGGGCCCGGAGGAGGGGGGGAGGGGAAAGCCTCTTGGGGGCATCTTGGGGGCCTTCGTGTAGCCTTCTAGTGGTTTTATTGGGGGTATCTTGGGCCCTCTGGGAGACATCCTGGAGCCGCTGGAGCCCTGACGCATCTTGCAACATGTTCGAAGCCTCTCTCGGGAAAGACCTAGTCTGGAGTTCGTCGCCGGATGCACCAGATGAAGCGTTTTCCCTGGAAACAGTGTCGGGGAGCGCGATGGGGGGGGCTCACTTGTAAGCACGCCAGGGGGGACAGGATGACGTGAGTTCACAATGAATCTCCCTGAGACGAGGACGTCTGGAGGTCTGAGTGTCGTGATCAACCATGTGCCCCTCGCGACCCATCGGCCTTGGGCGGTGTTCCGCGTCCTCGGCGGCCTTCTGCGAGCGAGCTGCACGGTGGCGGTTGCGCAACGAGGGTCGGGAGCGATCAGCACCTAATCGATAAATTTGATCGGATCGGAACAAGCATCGGATCGATCGGGTCGCATCGGCACGGAGCCAGAAGCGAATCGGATCGGCCGCGCCAAAATGCACAACAACGCCACGCAAGCAGATCGGAACGAACCGGATCGCCAGACTAGTCATCGGAATCGAATCTGATCGGGCCAGCCAGAATCGATATCGAATCGATGCACGCTCTGGAACGGTCCCAGCCAGGCGCAGCTGCAGGAACGCACCCCGAGGCAGGATAACCTCCAGGCATCGACGAGAATGCCCGAAACCCTCGCGCTTCGAAAACCTCCCCCAGACGTCGCGATTTGTTCACAGCGCGGATCCCTAGAGAGGAGGAGGAGGAGGAGAAGGAGGAGGAGGAGGAGGAGGAGGAAGAGGAAGAGGAGGGGAGGAGGAGGAGGAGGAGGAGGAGGAAGAGGAGGAGGATTCACTGGGACGGGCTTCTCGTCCTGAGTCGTTCTTTCATGGCCTCAGGGCCTGGCCAGGGCCTCCAGAAACAGATCTCCTGCTACGCCAGAGACTAAACAGCACGTCGTGCATGTTCACGTCGGGAGGGTGTCTGGGGAGGAACATTCCTGGGTTATTTTGAAGGGGCCCCAGGACACACGAATAAATACACACAAATAACAGGATTCCCAACGTTCTCCTATATTTCCGGGGTTTCTGTCTTCCCACCCACTTCCCATATGTTCCCATATTTTCCTAGGAGTCGACGGTTAATTGTGCCTGTGTGTTTTTCTCCCTCCTGATATTTCTCGAGCCGGATCGATCTGTGAGGGCCCAGGGCCCGAAGCTGGGCGAAAACGCCTGCTGTGAACATACTGCAGCGCCAAGACCTCAGGCCACTCGCAATTTTCGAACCTGGACGAGCACCCGACGAGCGGACTCTCTCGAAACCGTTGGGGGAATAGGAGGGTACCGATACCGCTACTCCCCAGACCCATCCTGAGGTGCGTTCTGGCCAGAAGCCCACGGGCTCTTTGGGCGACAGGTGGTCTAAGGGTGATCTCTTGTTTCTTCCACAACCCCTCTTCCCTTCGGGGAGGGGAACCCTCCCCCTCCCCTCCCAAGGGTTTTTTGGGAGGTTTCGCGAGGTGTCGGAGGCTCCTTTTTCGGCCAGTGGGAGGGCCAATGTTTGACACCCCTCACGAGGATCGTGGCCCCCGAGGGGGGGACGCACATCGAGGACCCCCCCTCTGTTGACCGACCGCCTCGAAGATGGCCTCAAGAGGCCCTCAAGGGCTCCCAAGAGGCTCCCAAGAGGGCCCAAGAGCGCCCCCAGAGGTCCCAAGAGGGCTCCAAGAGGCCCCCGAGAGGCACCCAAGACACCCCTCACGAGGATCGTGGCCCCTGAGGGGGTGGCAGACATCGAGGACCCCCCCTCTACTGACCGACCGCCTCGAAGATGGCCCAAAGAGGCACTCATGGCTCCCAAGAGGCCCCCAAGAGAGCCCCAAGAGCGCCCCAAGAGGCCCCAAGAGACCTCCAAGAGGCACCCGAAAGGTACCCAAGAGGCCCCCTGAGCGGCCCACCAAGAGGCCAAAGAAGCTCACCCGAGGCACGCAAGACGCAGTCTCGTCCTCGTCTTCCTCCTCGTCCTCGTCCTCGTCCTCGTTCCCCTCCTCGTCCTCATCCTCCTCGTCCTTATCCTCGTCCTCCTTCTCCTGTTTCTCCTCCTCCTCCTCCTCCTCGTCCTCCTCCTCCTCCTCCTCCTCCTCCTCCTCCTCCCCGTTCCAGCTCCTCCTCCTCCTCTCCTCCTCCTCCTCCTCCTCTCCTCCTCCTCCTCTCCTCCTCCTCCTCCTCCTCCCTCCTCCTCCTCCTCCTCCCCATCCTCTCCTCCTCCTCCTCCTCCTCCTCCTCCT
>CAUYUJ010008247.1:312500-335000 GCA_963575745.1 Prorocentrum cordatum | reverse complement strand
AGAGAGAGCGGAGAGAGAGAGAGAGAGAGGGGGAGTTGAGAGAGGAGACAGGCGAGAGAAAGAGAGAAGAGAGAAGAGAGAGAGAGAGAGAGAGAGAGAAGAGAGAGAGAGAGAGAGAGAGAGAGAGATAGAGATAGAGAGAGAGAGAGAGAGAGAGAGAGAGAGAGAGAGAGAGAGAGAGAGAGAGAGAGAGAGAGAGAGGGAGAGAGAGAGAGAGAGAGAGAGAGAGAGAGAGAGAGAGAGAAGAGAAGCGAAGAGAAGAGAAGAGAGAGATAGAGAGAGAGAGAGCGAGAGACGAGAGAGAGAGAGAGAGCGAGAGAGAGAGAGCAGAGAGAGAGAGAGAGCGGGAGAGAGCGAGGGAGAGCGAGAGAGAGCGAGAGAGAGCGAGTGAGAGCGAGAGAGAGAGAGAGAGAGAGAGCGAGAGAGAGCGACAGAGAGCGAGAGAGAGCAAGAGAGAGCGAGAGAGCGAAGAGAGAGAGAGAGAGAAGAGAGAGAGAGAGAGAGCGAGAGAGAGAGAGATAGAGAGAGAGAGAGAGAGAGAGAGAGAGAGAGAGAGAGATAGAGAAGAGAGAGAGAGAGAGAGAGAGAAGAGAAGAGAAGAGAAGAGAAGAGAAGAGAGAGAGCGAGAGAGAGAGAGAGGGAGAGAGAGAGAGAGAGAGAGCAGAGAGAGAGAGAGAGAGAGAGAGAGAGAGAGAGAGAGAGAGAGATAGAGGAGAGAGAGAGGAGAGAGAGAGAGAGGCAGAGCAGAGAGAGAGAGGCACAGAGAGAGAGGCAGAGAGAGAGGCAGAGAGAGAGAGAGAGAGAGGCAGAGAGAGAGAGAGGCAGGGAAAGAGAGGCAGAGACAGAGAGAGGGCAGAGAGAGAGAGAGAGAGAGAGACAGAGAGAGCAGAGAGAGAGGCAGCTCAGTCACACTTAAATCCAGATTCGTCCTCACCGAGTCCCACCACCAAGGGAGCGCCAGCAAGGAGATGCACATATGGGGATCCCCACGCAGTGAATAATTTTTTTTACAGCCGCAGGCGGAAGCGCCGGCGGCGGGCGGTCGCGGTCGGGCTGCGGCCGCGACTAGCGGCGGGCGCGCGCGAAGCCGCGGTCAGGCGGCAGGCAGCAGCGACCCAGGGCGTCTGAGCCAAGGCGTGCAATCCAGGGAGTCTGCAGGGCAGTCCCAGGACGGGTCATGCAACGGCGCATCCAGGGAGTCTGAACACAGGCACCGAGGAAGCCGAGCGCAGCCAAAATGGCGCGTAAAACGCTCCCAACAGTTCATAACGAACAAGTAGGAACGGTCCCGAAGACGTCTATCCAGGGAGTCTGACGGGTACCACAGACTGTCTGGCGACAAAGTCCAACGGGGAGACCTGACGACGGATCAGAACATCGCGACGTCAGTACACGCATCCAGGCTGCCCGGGGATACGCGAAGCGTCCAGAATTTCGAGGAGAACCCCGCTGTTGCGACGAGAGTTTCCAGGGCGAACAGCGGTATCGGTACCTTGTTCTCCTCTGAGTCATGGGCGTCCGTGGCGCCGTCCCCGCCAGCGGGATGCCGCGCCCGCAGCGCGCTCAGCAGGGCCTCCTGAGAGGCAACGGTAAGGGCGGGGGGGCCTGTCACAAGGGGGGGAAGCATCGACCCGGAATCGGCGATTCCTCGATGACAGATCGGCGATGGCCTGGCGATGGCAAATCCGCGCGTTCCTGGACGGGTCTGGGGCCGTCGGGCCCCCTGTCGCCTATGAATGGGCGGGGTGGGGGTCGATGCGCCCCCTCCTCCTCCTCCTCCTCCTCCTCCTCCTCCTCCTCCTCCTTCTCTCTCCTCCTCCTCCTCCGCCTCCTCCTCCTCATCCTCCTCCTCCTCCCCTCTCATCCCTCCCCTCCCCTCCCCCTCCCCCTCCTCCTCTCCTCCTCCTCTCCTCCTCCTCCTCCTCCTCCTCCTCTCCTCCTCACTCTCCTCCTCCTCAATCATCATCATCATCATCATCATCATCATCATCATCATCATCCCTCCCCCTCCTGAGCCTAAGACCCCCCCCCTGTCGCCGCCCCCGTGGGCTCCGAGTGCGCGAGCGCGCCGCCCCCAGAGAGCGGCGAGGCCAGCAGCGAGGCGTGGAGCGCCACCTCGGGCGGCGGGCGCCCGCCGGGAGCCGGGAGGCGCTTTTGTGCGCGAGGCGGGGGGGCAGGGGCCAGGCGGGGAGCCCGAGGGGGAGGAGGAGGAGGAGGAGGGAGGAGGAGGAGGAGGAGGAGGAGGAGGAGGAGGAGGAGGAGGAGGAGGAGGAGGAGGAGGAGGAGGAGGAGGAGGAGGAGGAGGAGGAGGAGGAGGAGGAGGAGGAGGGGAGGAGGAGGAGGAGGAGGAGGAGGAGGAGGAGGAGGAGGAGGAGGAGGAGGAGGGGGAGGGATGAGGAGGGGGAGGAGGAGGAGGAGGAGGAGGAGGAGGAGGAGGAGGAGGAGGAGGAGGAGGAGGAGGAGGGAGGAGGAACGAGGAGGAGGGAGTGGACCTCGGCTGCACGGCACACCCTCGGGCATTTCGAACCCATCTTGAAATTATTATACTTGCGTGGGTTTCGATGTGACGGGTTTCCGGGCATATTCTGGAGAACCGAATGAAGGCCCAAACACCTCAACCCTGACATCCTCTCGTTTTGCAAAAATCCGCCGGCCCCTTGTGGGGCCACCAGGCTGTAGGCCGGAGGTTCGCAGTTTCCTGTGCCAATTGCAGCTTCCAGTTTCCACTGTTACAGTTCTGCTTCTGGCTGCTTACTGTGCCTTGTTGAGTTCTTGCTGCTTACTGTTCCTTGTTGATGGACCGCGCGAGGGGGGGAGGCCCAAAACGAGCAGTTCTACCACGCACAAATCGTATTGTCTAAATTGCTAGGGTGGGTAAAAATTACATCCCTCACGCAGATCGGCGGATTTGCCACATGTCTAAAATTCGGTGGCACCCCTCACGCAGATCGGCGGGGTCAGGGTTCAAAAACAAACAGGTTTTGCCACATGTCTGGAATTCGGTGGCACCCCTCACGCAGATCGGCGGGGTCAGGGTGCAAAAACACATGGGATTTGCCACATTTCTGAAATTCGGTGGCACCCCTCACGCAGATCGGCGGGGTCTGGGCGCAAAAACACACTGGATTTGCTACATTTCTGAAATTCGGTGGCACCCCTCACGCAGATCGGCGGGGTCAGGGTGCAAAAACACATGGGATTTGCAAAATTCGGTGGCACCGCTCATGCAGATCGGCGAGGTCAGGGCGCAAAAAACACAAAGGATTTGCCAAAATTCGGTGACACCCCTCACGCAGATCCGCGGGGTCAGGGTGCAAAAACACGAAGGATTTGCCACATTTCTGAAATTCGGTGGCACCCCTCACGCAGATCGGCGGGGTCTGGGCGCAAAAACACACTGGATTTGCTACATTTCTGAAATTCGGTGGCACCCCTCACGCAGATCGGCGGGGTCAGGGTGCAAAAACACATGGGATTTGCAAAATTCGGTGGCACCGCTCATGCAGATCGGCGAGGTCAGGGCGCAAAAAACACAAAGGATTTGCCAAAATTCGGTGACACCCCTCACGCAGATCCGCGGGGTCAGGGTGCAAAAACACGAAGGATTTGCCACATTTCTGAAATTCGGTGGCACCCCTCACGCAGATCCGTAGGGTCAGGGTCCAAAAACAAAAAGGATTTGCAACATTCTTGAAATTCGGAAACGCCCCTGACGCAGATCGGCAGTGTCAGGGTCCAAAAACACAAAGGATTTGCCACATTTCTGAAATTCGGTGGCACCTCTCACGCAGATCGGCGGGGTCAGGGTGCAAAAACATACAGAATTTGCCGCATTTCTGAAATTCGGTGGCACCCCTCACGCAGATCGGCAGGGTCAGGGTCCAAAAACATTGAGATTTGTTACATTTCTGATATTCGGCGGCACCCCTCATGCAGATCCATAGGGTCAGGGTCCAAAAACAAACAGGTCCCGACTGCTTCACGGCGAAGCCAAAGCCTCATGGCGTCGCTCTTCCATGGCCCATGCTCTGAGAGAGGGGGCCGGCAGCAGGGGGCGAAGCCCTTACGGATAGAACGACTGGGGGTTTCTTGCAAATTGTCTGCCTCTGGGGGCCCTCGCGGGGACCCGGGGCCTTTGGAAAACTACCTGGGATGAAAAGCAGGTCCTGGGCAGGGGGTCCAGACCTCTGGAGAGCCAACTCTGCACTAAAACCACGACGTCGGATGCTTGGGCAGCCTTCACATCCCTCTCCCCGAATGGCTTGCCGGACCCAGCAGGCGCTCGCCTACCCCGCTTCCTCCTCTGAGCTCCGACAGGCTCAGCGGGTGGCCAAGGTGCGAATGCTGTTTGGGAAGTGCGCCTCCCCGCGAGGCCGCAACCGAGCACGGCAGCAAGCCCAAAACATCACTGCACAACCAACAGACGAAACACACACACAACACTGTTTGGCGTTGCGGCCACGCACGCAGCGCAGGCAGTCGAGCGGGAAAACACGCGCGTCTGGGCTCGCTCACACGGCGTGGGGACCGGGGATGCACCCATAGGGGATCCACCAGGTCACTCGACACAAACAAACACACAGCCACATACACACACACACTCACACACACGCACGCACGCACGCACGCACGCACGCACGCACGCACACACACACACACACACACACACACACACACACACACACACACACACACACACACACACACACACACACACACACACGGTGGCTGATACCTAGGCAAAACACGCACGCACGCACACTTTTTTGGCATCGCGGCCCTGCGCGCAGCGACAGGGCGTAGGATGTCGGAAAATAGCAGATCGCGCGCGCTTGCGCCTAGGCCCGCCTGAGCACTCAGAGACCACTTAGGGACGCACGCACACACGC
This sequence comes from Prorocentrum cordatum, assembly GCA_963575745.1. Taxonomy (NCBI): domain Eukaryota; class Dinophyceae; order Prorocentrales; family Prorocentraceae; genus Prorocentrum; species Prorocentrum cordatum. The sequence continues at coordinate 330,111 of CAUYUJ010008247.1, read as the reverse complement.
GCACATACACACACACACACACACACACACTCACACACACACACACACGCACATACACACGTCGAGGCGGAACACACACACACACACACACACACTCGTCCTCCAACGACTCTGGCGCGGGGGGAACGGCGGCGCAGGTCCTGAACTTCCGACTGGACTGGATCAGAAATGCTGCGCCTGGACGGCGCACCGGGCGGAGGGCAAACTCTGCAGCCGATGCCGCGGAGAAACTTGCAGCATCACTGATCACGCGCGACGGGCGTATACCCATGCCCTCGCCCTGCGCTCTCCGGACACAGTGGATCCCGCGGATGCGTTCCGCGCAGGGCTTCTGAGCAACGCCGCGCTGTAACCACAGGGTCGCGGCCGAGGATTCCAGACCGCGATGCCGTGGACCCGGGGCACTCCCCCAGACATCCTCCGATAGGACCCTTGCTCAGTCCGCGGCCCCGGACCTCCCGACCCCCTCCCTGGGGGGCAGGCCTGCCCCCCGGATTGCTGCTGGCCCAGGGCCCGCAAGCGGCCCCCCCCGAGATCGCAGCGGGAGGAAGACGCTGCGAGTGACGACCAGGGCGAGGTGAGGCACCGGCAGCTGGAAAGTGGGTCCCCGGACCCCCCCCCCCTGGGGTCCACACGCCCCGGTTCTCCGAGCGGCGCCCCGCCGTGGCGGCAAGGCCCCCCCCCCCCCCGAAGGCCAACTGCAGCTGCCTCCGGCTTGCGAACCGAAATGCTGCTCTCACCTCTCGTTGTCTCCGCTCGCGCGTCCCCGGAAGACCGCCACGGGTCTGGTTCGGAGGCCCGAGACGGTGCGGTGACGGACCGCGCGGTGACCTCGACATCCCCCGAGACCTCACCGCAGAGCTCCGTCAGCGCACGGCGCTGGGACCTCGGAGGCCCCAGCCGCCCGAAGCGTCCTCGGAGAAGGACCCGAGCCCCAATGACCGTGCGGCGACCCCGCATCCCCACCGACGCACCACACGGCGTGGTCGCCAGGCCCCGTTCGGGGGCCCTCGGATCTCTGCGCTGCCCTGCCTGCCGCGCGCCCCCCCGCGCACTGCCGGGGGGGGGGGGGGGGCGCAGTGCGGGAAAGCGGAGCCTCGAGGCGAGCGTCGGCGAACGGCGCCCCTGGGAGCGCGCCTGACCCCCTGCCGCTGGGCGGGCAGACTCGGGAGCGGCCAAGAGGGGGGCGTCCAAGAGGGGGGGGTGCAAATCATGACCGGCGGCATGTGCGCGGCCCGGGGGGGGGGGCAGGGACGTAGTGAAATAAGAAGCGGCGGCATGAAATCTGGGGAAATGTCATGGCCCCCGCCATGATATCCACGCCCCCTGGTCATCACCCCCCTCTTTGCCGACCCCGACAGACGGTGGCCCCGGCCCCGCTCCGGGCCCCCCCACGGGTTGACTGCCTGCCGTCTGCGGCCGCTGCGCGGCACCCGGCGCTGCCTGCTGCCGGCCGCGACCACGGGAACCCGCTGTTAGATTCTTCGCGGCAGCGTCGGGCGTTGGGTCGGGCCTGTCCTCCTGCAGGCGGCTGTTGGACCAAGAATGAAACATACGCATCATGCGAAACGAATGCCCCCAAATAGTGAAAAATCGGCCCCAGAGTATGTTTTGACCATTTGAAACAATTCCTCCTGTAGAGGAGCATGCCAGACTTACGGCAGCGCTCGTGGCCGGTCCCAGCTCCTCAGTCCCCCACGCCCTGGTCACATCGCGATTCGTGGTGGCGCCGCCTGGTTGCATTTTCGGGGGACCTCGGCTGTCCCATCGCGCCAGCCATCCGTGACGCATCCATGTCGACTCCATCCCGAACGCGTCGAATCCGTGTCAAGTCCACGTCGAACAGGCGTCGAACCGACGTCGGAGTACGAGAAATGCCTGCCATCTGCAGTGCAGGAGAAGGCCCCCCGAGGCTGCACACTAAGGATGGAGAGCCCCTCCCGAAGACGGCGCTGGTGCACCTCGCGACGTGAGTGGCCCACTCCCCCCTCCCCCCACGCCATGCTATGTCAGGCTACGCTTAGGTCGGGTCTGTTCCCCTACAGGGGGATTTGGGACGAAAAATAAAAATTATCCCAGTGCGACCCTACCTAGGAGTTGGAGCCCCTAGGAAAGCAGCATTAGTAGTAATAGTAACGCTAAGCTAAAGCTAAGCTAGAGCTAAGCTGAAGCTAAGCTAAAGCTAAGCTAAAGCTAAGCTAAAGCTAAGCTAAAGCTAAGCTAAAGCTAAACCACAGCTATGCTAAAGTTAAGCTAAAGCTAAGCTAAAGCTAAGATGGAGCTAAGCTAGAGCTAAGCTAAAGCTAAGCTACAGCTAAGCTAAAGCTAAGCTAGAGCTAAGCTAAAGCTAAGCTAGAGCTAAGCTGAAGCTAAGCTAACGCTAAGCTGGAGCTAAGCTAAAGCTAAGCTAGATCTAAACTGAAGCTAAGCTGAAGCTAAGCTGAAGCTAAGCTCGAGCTAAGCTAGAGCTGAGCTGAAGCTAAGCTGAAGCTAAGCTAAAGCTACGTTAAAGCTAAGCTGAAGCTAAGCTAAAGCTAAGCTCAAGCTAAGCTCAAGCTAAGCTCAAGCTAAGCTAAAGCTAAGCTAAAGCTAAGCTGAAGCTAAGCTGAAGCTAAGCTAAGCTGGGTGAACCCAGGGGGCGCAACTGGGGGAACCGCGGGGCGGGGACTGGGGGAACCGCCCGGGGCGTGTAGCACTGCCCGGCCCCTTTAAGCTAGAGAGTAAGAACCCTTCTAGGCAGAGCCCAGGTAGGGAACTAAAGCTAAGCTAAAGCTAAGCTAAAACTTAGCTGAGGCTAAGCTAAGCTAAGCTCAAGGTATGCTCAAGCTAAGATGAAGCTAAGCTAAAACTGAGCTAAAGCTAAGCTAAGGCTAAGCTAAGGCTAAGCTACCGCTAAGCTAAACCTGAGCCAAAGCTAAGGTGCAGATAAGCTAAAGCTAAGTTAATGCTAAGCTAAAGTTACGGTAAAGGCTAAGCTAAAGCTAAGCTAAAGCTAAGCTAAAGCTACGGTAAAGGCTAAGCTACAGCTAAGCTACAACTAAGCTAAAGCTAAGCTGAAGCTAAGCTAGAGCTAAGGTGCAGCTAAGCTAAACCCAAGCTAAGGCTAAGCTAAATCTAAGCTAAAGCTAAGGTGCAGCTAAGGTACAGTTAAGCTAAAGCTAAACTAAAGCTAAGCTGAAGCTAAGCTGAAGCTAAAGTTAAGCTAAGCTGAAGCTAAGCTAAATCTAAGCTAAAGCTAAGGTGCAGCTAAGGTACAGCTAAGCTAAAGCTAAGCTAAAGCTAAGCTGAAGCTAAGCTGAAGCTAAACTAAAGCTAAGCTGAAGCTAAGCTAAAGCTAAGCTAAAGCTAAAGCTAGAGCTAAGCTAACGCTAAGCTAAAGCTAAGGTGCCGCTAAGCTAAAGCCAAGCTAAAGCTAAGTTCCAGCTAAGCTAAAGCTAAGCTGAAGCTAAACTAAAGCTAGGCTAAAGCTAAGCTAAAGCTAAGCTGAAGCTAAGCTACAGCTAAGCTAAAGCTAAGCTAAAGCTAAAGCTAAAGCTAAAGCTAAAGCTCTCAGGGGACTGGGGGAACCGCGGGGCGGGGACTGGGGGAACCGCCCGGGGCGATTTACACTGCCCGGCCCTTTAAGCTAAGAGAGTAAGAACCCTTCTAGGCAGAGCCTAGGTAGGGAAATACCCCAAACATATTCCAAAAATGCCCCCCCCCGAAAAAAGATTCAAACAATCGTCCCCAGACGATTTTTTGACTATGTTTGAATATCCCACCTGTAGAGGGACAGGCCCGACTTAAGGCTACGCGTCCTCATTTCCGCGCTTGCGCGCCTGGTTGTTTCCAAAATACTGCTCTCGATGAAGCGCTGGCCTCATTTTCGGGCTGCCGCTCGTTCCGAATCGTGTTCCCGCTGCAACGCTGGCCTCATGTTCGGGCTACCGCTCGTTCCGAATCGTGCCCCCGCTGCACCGCTGGTCTCATTTTCGGGCTACTGCTCGTTCCGAATCGTGCTCCCGCTGCAGCGCTGGCCGCACTTCCGCGCTTCCGCTCGTTCTGAGTCGTGCTCCCGCTGCAGCACTGGCGTCATTATTTCGAGTGCCATGCTCCGCCATGGTTTTCGTTTTTTCCAAATAAGCCCCAAAATCAAAATAATGGCCTCCGAAGAAACCATCGGAAGTGATTCCACATTCGGTGTCGATTCGTCTGTGTTTTGGGCCGCAGAAGCCCCCCCCCACCTTGGGGCGTCACCGCGCCCTGCTATCATGCTGCGCGCTGATATTCGACACCATGCTATGCCATGCAATGCTACGCCATGCTGCGACATCCGATTGGGCGAAGGGGCGAATGGGGATGCTCCACTTTTCCTAAGGCCAGGCTATTCTCGCTGCAGCTGCGGCCGGGCTTGTCTGGCAGCAGCAGAGAGACAGCAGAAAAAAGGACCAGCTGGCTAACTTGCCTCCAGCGACTGCCAAGCTTGCGGTAGTGCGAGAGCACTCTGAGAGAGGCGCAAAGTGGAGTGGTTGGGCTCGAAAACTGCTTGAGCACAGACAGTTGCGGCCAGAGCGGAAACATTCAGCATTGCACGCTGTTGCACGTTGCTACATGCTCCACTTTTCCTAAGGCCAAGCTATTCTCGCTGCAGCTGCGGCCGGGCTTGTCTGGCAGCAGCAGGGAGACAACGGAAAAAGGACCAGCTGGCCAACTTGCCGATATCCGCCAAAATCTAGCGACCTGGCGGTTGAGGCGGCACTTTTCAGCCGAAATTCCCAACAGTGCAAGCACACCGCGGAGACACCCAGCAGCGAGGCGCCGTTATCATCACGCCGCGCCACCAAGCGAGGGGCCCCCATCATCGTGTAGCGGCGTCGACACATGACGCCCACAAAGAAACCAAGCGAGGAGGGTAGGGCTCTGCGACCAACGTCCAGAGCTTGCCTCCTGGTGCTTTGCCTTCTAAGACCTGATGGCGGTCCCCAGAATATTTGCAGCGAGGACCATTGCATTCTGCGCGCAGAGGCTCCAGCGCACATGGGATACCCGCATTCCAGCAGGCAATGGTAGTGGCTTTCCGCCATGGGGTTCCGAATTTGCAATATACAGTATTGATCAGACAAGCTTTTCGCAACAGAGGGGCCAGAATTGGCTGCTGCCACAGCCAAGACGACCTGGGGTTCTCCAAAGACGCAGGCACGCTAAATCTGATGCAGCTTCGAATGATACGGACCGAGGCCTGGGCCAGACGATTTCCGACCGACACCTTGGTCGCATCCGCGCCAAAAAGCTCAGGAAGGCCCCCAGGATACAGTTTGGACCTGAGGGGGTCCCCGGGACTGCCAAGCTTGCCTCGCCTTGCTGTCGAAAAACTGCTGCATGGCGTGCCGAGATGCACCCAGCCTGCGCTGGGAACGCACTTCAACACGCGCCTAATTACTGAATTACTGCTTCTTTTGACAAGTCTTGCTTAGGTGAGTCTCGAATGTCCCAAGTGGCCGACCGCCAGCCTCTGCGAGCCAGGGCCTGAGAGAGGCCGCGCTTGCCCGAAAACAATTCCGAAAACAAGGGCCTCACGCAAGACCTGCGTCGTGGCATCTGCTCTCGAACTTTACGTCGTGCTTGAACCTGGCTCCTGCCTCGAGGCTGCTGGTTGAACTGGCCATCAGCAGCTGGTAGTCCCGCTGCAGCGTCGCCGTGCGCCGCATCACCCGCGAGCTTTTCTCGTACCTCTGCACGGCCGCGGCGCGCTCGAACATGGCAGTGGAGACCGCGGCCCACCACGGAAAGAGGAGCTCCGCCGAGAAGCTCTTCTGCCTCGCCAGCCGCTTCACCAGCACACCCATGTCGCGCCTCGACGTACCATCCAGCAGGATCGAGTCGTTGAAGCCCTTCGTCTTGGTCGGCAGCAGCTCCTCCTCTGGCTTCGGCTCCAGCGACGCGAAGCGGTAGTCGCTTCCGGCCTCTGACTGGGCTGGGACCACACGGTTGGCCTGGAGCGACAGCAGCTCGCCTGGCCGAAGGTAGGCGTCCGCCGCAAGCACCACCGCCAGAGCCGCCAGCGGCTGCCTGCGCCTGACCAATGCCAGCGCGATGGACGCCACGGCGGCCCACGGCACGGGCGCCCGTATCACCAGCGGCAACAGATGCCGCCAGCCCTGCAGCGCCTTCGCCTCCCTCGGCAGCTTCAGCAACCGCATGGCATGATGGAGCCTCGGCCAGCGATGGCCTACTGCCGCCAGCAGCTTGGCCCCGCCGCTGCAGGGCCCCCCCTGCGCGAACAGGAGGTCCATGTACTCCACCGGGGCCTCCCTGAGCAGCGGGTAGGTGTCGAGCGCCAGGCCGTTGATGCTGCAGAAGCCGAAGAACCGCTCCCGCTTCCGCTCGCAGTCCTCCGTGGTCTTCGCCGTCACGTTTTCCTGCTCCAGGACTGGCGGCCCACCAGTACCAGCTATCCTCACGAGAGCCCGGTCCCTTGCTCCAGCCGCCGGAGGCGGGAGGAGGCCTCTCGGCCTTGCAGGGGATCGGCGAGACCTCGTTGATGAGCCGCGCAGCCGCCCTGTCGAGGTACCCTGGGCCGCCGCCACTCTGCCATGGCCCCGCGACAGCGTCGGGCACCGGGCCGCTCCGCCGCTGCAGCCGTCTCTCGGGAGCCGGCCCGCCGACGGCGGAGGGGTGCCAGGCGCGCCTGCACCAACCGGCGCCGGAGGCGCTGCTACACGCCTCAGGCACTTCTCCGCAAGCCTCGCGCCGGTGGGCTCCCAACGCAGCTGCCGCCGCCTTCTCCGCCGGCGTGTCGAACCATCGGCTGGGCTCATCGCTGGGGTTCAGCTCACTCGCAATCCACCTCACACAGGTGCGAGAGAAGGTGGCCAGAGAAAGCGCGGCCCACTTCCTGAGCAGAAAGAGTGCGGGTACAGATACAGCTCGCCCCTTCTCCAGACTCAGAACCATGCCCATGTTGTCACACAGAAATAGATGATGCTTGTGATGATGTCTAGCTTGTCTGCATTTGCGCCTCCACCCAAATAACCCCGCTCTCAACTCCTTCAAGTGGATTGCCTCCTTCCTGTGATACCTTCTCGCTTGTATAGTCCTCCAATTAACCCCCTCCTTGGTGAATGATGCTGGTAGCTCAGGAAACTGATGATTGATGCTAATGGCAATGTCGTCGTCGTAGTGTTCTCCATTTTCAGCGAAAGCCTCAAGTCCGTCGAGTGGCAGAGCGCCACCCAATGCCCGATCCCGACGACGGCCGGCCCCCTCGACCTTGAAGCGCCAGCGTTCACTCCAGCGCCCCACTTGCTTTACCTCAGACACCGGGAAGTCCGCCTCCTGCACGGCGTAGCCCCTCAGCGTAGCGTCGGAGCAGGTGACCATCCCAGACCGCGGCATATCGAATTGCACCGCGAGCAGCGGCATGATGTGCATGGCGTTCTGCAGCTCCTGCCTCACAGAAGGCCAGAGCAGGCTGGGCGCCCGGTAATGCCGCCGAGCGAAGTCGTAAGCGGCGCGGAAGATACAAAGCGCCGGGGGGTTCAGCAGCATGGCATGCGTAAAATGGCCGATCAGCTTCTCGACGCCCCTGCCTGCCACCAGCCGCCGCCGCAGCAGAGCACGCGTGCCCTGCACCAGCCGCCACCGCTTGGAGGAGGCCAGGCGGCGCCGGAGCTTGATGCCATCCAGCTCCAGGCCCAGCGCCTCGACGACATGCTTGCCCTCCTCCACCTCGTGCAGCGGCAGCCCGACGCTGGACATCTTCTTGGCCGCCTGCTGCCTGGCGTCGGCAGAGGCGCCGGGTCGAGACGAGACGAAGACCTCATTGCCCACGTACACGATGCGGGGAACAGGCGTAGCCGAGGTCGTCGGGGGCACCTGGCGGTCCGCCAGCTCGCTCTCGATGCCTCCAAGCCCTGCCCGCCGCAGCAGCTCTCGATGCGCCTGCTGCGTCCATCTCATGGCCCACGAGAACCCCATGGGCAGCACCCGCAGACATGGGTAGACCCAGGCGCCCGCGAGCACAGGCTCGCCCTGCACGGTCTTGGCCCCCACCTCGCCGGCCCTGACGGGCCTCATCCCGAACCACGGCACCACGTAGTCCGGGACCTTGAACTGGTAAAAGCAATCGGCGATGTCCTGAATCGAGAACTCCAGCATGTCCCCAGGCTCTGCCTCAAGCCCGACCATCGCCGCCGTCGACGCCAGCTGGATGGAGGTGGGACGCCTGAGGTTCTGATTGACGGACCTGGCATCCACTATCAGGCGCAACTTGCCCGACTTCTTGCGTACGAAGAATGTCCCAACCTCAAATTCACGGCGAGTACGGAGCTCCACCATGCCCCTGTTCAGCAGGTCCTGCACGAACCTGGTGTACTCGCCTCTGTCCGCGTTGAGCGTCTTGTCCCAGTAGACCTTGCAGGCCGCTGGCGGCTCCTCCTCAGCCCGAAGCAACAGCGCGCGGGGACCGTCGATCACCTCCTGGCGGTCAGGGTCTGGCAACACGTCCAGCAAGTCAACCGAACCTGCGGTGTCCGGCCACGAGACCAAGCCGCGATCATGCGGCGCAACCACGGAGAGGTCCTCGGACGCGTAGTCGAGGGCCTCGGTACCGAGCAACTCCCGAAGGGCTGCCTCGGGGGCGGGCAACGGGTCCGGCGGCCTGTCGTCAGTGACCGCGCGCAGGATGCCGTCAAGCGCCGGAGACTGTGCCTGCGATGGTCTTCCTCCAGGCAAAAAAGAGCCGTCCCCGTACAGGTTGTTGAGGGCGGCGATGCAGTTGTTCGAGCGTCGGCCGATGGCCGCCTTCCTGCCCAGACGCTGAGCAGCACGGCGAGGACCTCGGCGCTGTTCAGGAGAGCTATAGGTGACCTCGGGCACAGGGAACAGATCCCGAGGCACCACCCTCTCCATAGTGCGGCCTGCATCTACGACCCGGGACGGCCAGCCCCCGGATCCTGAGTCCATCATGACCTCTTAGGAGCGCACGCAAGCGTACGCTCCTCGGCAGCCTCCTTCTCTTCCTTCAAGATGGACGATTCGCGGGCAGCCCACTCGGCCACCCACTTCTGAAGCTCCGGGGCCTTCCACGCACCTCCCGTGCGCCACGCCCTGCCCAGGTGGTAGCCCTGCAGGTCGAAGTCCTTCCCGGCCTCCTGCTTCTTCTTGATCCGCTGCTTGGTGTGCCGGGAGTGGAGGCACAGGCTCCCCATGCCCGCCAAGTCCGACACGTCGAGCTGAACGAGAGTGGTCGCCAGCTCAATGATCTCCGAGAGCATCCCATGCGTCACCGCGTTGAGCTCGACATCCTGCAGCTCGTTCTCGTGCTTCCAGGTCGAGAGGCGCTTGAAGGGGCCAGCCGCCTGTTCAGCTATCTCCTTCACCAGGCCCAAAACCGAGCGCGGCCCTTCCAGCACCCAATCATCAAAGCCACACATCTCCGAGCTGTTCGCCACACTCTTCATGTTCTCGAAGCGCCGTCCCGCGATGTCGCGCAGCGCCGGCAGGGTGCGCGCGTCCTCGGAGCTCGGCGCTCCTGGCGCCCGCGCCAGCGGAGTGTCCGCGCCCTCCACGTCGCTGTTCCTCTTCGTCCGGCGCCTGAACAGCTCGATCACCTCACTCTCCTGCTCCCCAACCTCCACGCGATACAGCACCGCGGGGTCGCCTCGCAGGCCCCTGTCATACAGGTCCACCGAGCCGTTGCCCACGAAGCTGTCCGACGGGATGTGGTGCTGCGCCTCGAGCGTGAAGGTGTTGCCCACGTACTCCTGCGCCGACAGCGCCACACACACCCACTTGACGAGCTCCGAGCTTGACCCAGCAGGACGCGATCCAGCTGGGGGAGGCAGAGGGGGAGCCGCGCTCGCGCCGGTCCCCGCCAACGCTGGCGGCGGCCCCGGCACGTCCTCCAGGATGCCCATCATGCTGCTCTCCACGGCCGCCTTGGCGCGGCCCTGCTCGAACAAGTCCTGCAGCTCCTGCCCGACGGGCTTCGTCGAAAAGCGGTACACGGGCTGGCCGCGCGCTGCGCCCAGCCCAGCGGGCAGCCCCCCTCGGGGGCCACCCTCTCTGAAGTCCCCGAAGAACTCCAGGCCGATGGTCTCCGCGTAGATGTCCCAGATGCTGTAGCAGCAGTGGTCCACGACTGCGAGGATCAGGCGATCATATGGTTCCCCGTCCACCCCGTAGCTGACGCAGACCACGCTCCCGGGCTTCAGCCCCTCGAAGGACCTGCGCCTTCTCGGAGCCACGCGCATCATGTCGATCGACCTGTGGCCGCTCTCCAAAGGCGCCTGCACCAGCCGATCGAGGGCCATCTGAAGGCTCGTCTGTCTGAGCGCGAAGGCACACGCCAGCACCAGCTGGCACGTCACGTAGCAAGAACGGCACACCGCCTGCGCCAACAGCATCAGCAGAGCGACCAGCCCGCCAGCCAGGACCGCTGCCGTCACGGTCAGCCCGAGGGGCACAGGAGCTCCCCAGATGTCCTGGGAGCCGAGGCAGGCGATGGCGGCGCTCGAGAGCGCCAGAGCACAGGGGCAGACGCCGACCGCCTCCTTCACGCCACCATGAAGCTGGGCGCCGGGGCCAGGGACTTATAGGCAGAAAAGGCCCAGCCGAAATCTCCCATCCGCCGCCTCGAAAACCGCTTGAGCACAGACAGTTGCGGCCAGAGCGGAAACATTCAGCATTGCACACTGTTACACGTTGCTACAGGAGATCTACGCCACGGTACGGGACGGGAGGGAGGGGTAGGACGCCAGATACGACGCGAGCGCACCGAGCTTGCCCCTCCCCCCTCCCGTCCCCCCTCCCCCGAGTCATGCCCGTTACGGTAGGAGCTCGACCACCAGAAACCTTCCACAGGAAACCTAACTCTGAGACTCTAGGACGTCCCCAGATGTTTGGTGCGGGGACGCCACGCTCTCCATCGCAGAACCATCGAAACCCAAGAAACAAAAGGCACCCTGGTGGCAAGCAGGGTGTTTCTTGGCATGGGCTTCTACTGCATCGCAAGGGAATGAACAAATGCTCTCCAGACAGTGCCGCTCGGAGGCACCCCGCAGGCGGTCGAGCGGACCTGCCCAAGGTGCTGCGCCTTCCCGATACACCCCCAGGGCAGCAGGCGCGCCGTCAGCGGGGCGGGCAGAGGGCGGTTTGTTTCAGGCAGGGGCACTCCCAGCAGCCCGTTTGGGGCGTGAGTGATCTTGGGAGCTCGTTCTGCTTACCCGATGCTTCACTTTCGGGAGCGGGGTTCCCCCCTCCCCCTGCCCCCCCCCCCCTGGGTCTGGACCCCTCCCCTCCGCGAGGTGTCGGAGGGTGCTTTTTGGCCCCAGCTGTCTCCAAGAGGGCCCCAGGGCCCCAACTAGCCTCCAGGATCGCTCACGATACCCCAAGATGGTTCAACATAGCTTCAAACATGTCCCCAAGAGCCCTCAAGATCGCCCCAAGGCGGCCCTAAGTGTCCCCCGAGCCTCCCAAGAAGGCACACAAGATGGCTAAATCCTTCCAAACCGCTGTGTTGATTCAATGGTTCTTGCCTTCTCACCCTCTTGGGAAACCAAAAGGTACCGATACCGCTACTCCCCGGACCTCTCCTGGGCGTGTTCTGGCTAGGAAATCGAAGCGAACCCAGCGGTGGCGACGAGGGCCTCCCAGGAGGCCGAAACACGGAAAAACGGGCGAAGAGCAGCGGTATGGGTACCTTTTCCTCCTCAGATTTTCTCTTCCGATTGACTCTCGAGGCCTCAAGATGGCTCCAAGAAGATGGCGGCCCACGATGGCCTCAAGAGGGGCCAGGAGAGACTCAAGACGGCCCCAAAAGCGCTCAAGACCACCCCAAGATCGGCCCAAGAGAGAAAGAACACCCAGAGGCAATGTCTCGGACGGGCGGGCGGGGGAGAATCATTTGTCTTGACTTCGCCCTAGCAACGGAGGAAACCACGGGACACCACGGGACACCACTGGACACCGCGGGACACCGCTAGCCACTGCCGGACGGGCGGGCGGGAGGGGGAGAATCATTTGTCTTGACGTCGCCCTCGCAACGGCGGGTTCATTCCTCTCGCGCGCCCACGCAGCTTCGAATCGCCAGCACCCACGACACGAACGAAACGAAACGAAACGATTTCCCGGTTGGGGGTCTCCGTTCCACTGCGATCTCACCCCCCGACCTCCGATATATATATATATATATATATATATATATATATAACCACCCATAAGGTGCGTCCGAGGGGTAAAGACTGGCTATGGGTATGGGTGCGGGTTGTCAGACCCACCGGTATGGCCCCCTCCCCCCCCCGCCCCTGTGGGTATGGGTCTGGGTGTTTGTTTGCCGCTCGTCGAGAGGACGGCTGGCCCACCAGAGCGCAGACGTGCGCCAGCACCACCCCGAGCAGCACCAGCTCGAGGCAGAGGCGGCGCCGCCGCGGCACCGCGCGGACGGCCCGCACGGCGGCCAGGTGCAGGCGCCACAGCGCCTGCACGAGGCGGGGCGGTGGACAACTCCTGGTCTTCGCTGGATCGATGATCGGGTCGGGCGAAAGGGGGGGATAGCAAAGGGGGGGGGTGAGAATCAGCTCGCGTAGCTGATTTCCCCGGCGCCTCCCGGCGCCGGGAGGCGCCCATGTATCGAGGAATGGGCCCCTCGGTGAAGCCGAAACCAGCTGCATGCAGCAAATTCCGTAACCCCCCCTTTCCCAATCCCCCCCTTTCGCCCGGCCCGAGATTGGTACGCCCGGCTGAAGGGTCGAATATTGAGCCGGAGCAGGCCACAGGAAGCTCCGGATGCCGCCGGATTAAAAAAGGACTGCATATTGGACTGAGCGGGAAAGGACCGGGGCAGGCGGGATCAAGCCGGATCTGACAAGTTTTGGACAAAGGATCTACCGGCGTCGATGCTGAATATCACCTCCCAGGAGTTGCAGCCTAAGCGAAGGGTCAGGAGGCATCTCCTGGGAGGATGTCATCAGAACGACTCGGGCGTGCCGCCAAGAAGAAGAGGTCGGGAAGAGTTGCCTATAGCGACGACACGCTGGGCCTTTTGCGAGCGGATCGCGCGCCGCTCTGCTCCGCAGGGCGGGAGGTCAGGAAACCTCGGGGACGGGGAAACGGATAGCGTGCCACTCCAAAGCGTGATGGGGCCAGAACCGGCGGCGCGGCACGCCAACCACGGTTCCCGACCGCAGGAGGCAACTCCTGGGAGCTCTTCATAAAGTGCGCCGCCAGGGTATGTCCATAACTTGTCTTGGGCACTCGAGAGGCGGTGGATGTGGATGTCTGCCCCGCTCACGCAGGCGGGCAAATCTCCATATCCACCTCTCCTCGAGATCCCAGGGCACGACTCTCGGGCCGGGCGAAAGGGGGGGATAACAAAGGGGGGGTTTGAGAATCAGCTCACGTGGCTGATTTTCCCGGCGCCTCCCGGCGCCGGAAGCGGCTATGTATCGAGGAATGGGCCCCTCGGTTGGGCCGAAACCAGCTGCATGCAGCAGATTTCGTAACCCCCCCTTTCCCAATCCCCCCCTTTCGTCCGGCCCGAGACTCCGCAGCGGCGGATGTGGGCACACCATGGCGGTGGATAACGGCGGACATCGGCCATCGACCTGCAGCATGCACCGCCGGCGCCGTCCAACCATCGGACAGGGGCCCGTCGAGAGAGCTAACGAGGGAAAGCTGTCTCTCTCCTGCGCCTCCTCGAAGCCCCCCACGGCCAGACTCGCGCCGAAGGAGGAGGAGGAGGAGGAGGAGGAGGAGGAGGAGGAAGAGCAGGAGGAGGAGGAGGAGGAGGAGGAGGAGGAGACGGAGGCGGAGGTGGAGAGGAGGAGGAGGAGGAGGAGGAGAGGAGGAGGAGCAGGAGGAGGAGGAGGAGGAGGAGGAGGAGGAGGAGGAGGAGGAGGAGGAGGAGGGGGAGGGGGAGGGGGACGAGGAGGAGGAGGAGGGGAGAGCGGGACGGGATGGACCCCGGGACGGGCCCGAGGACCGCTTCTGACCTTCGCGCGTCGCGGCGGCGGCTCCTGCGCCTTCGCCGTGCCCCGCGAGCGGGCCGCGGGCCGCTCCGCTCCCCGCGCGGAGGGAGGCCGGGGAACGCTCGGGACGCGCGGACACCTGGGGACCTGGACGTGGCTGTCGTGTCGCGCCGAAGCGTGGGCAGAAACTCGGCGGCGCGACACGCTGTGGAGAAGCGAAGCGCACTGGTACAACTCTGCACCCCGGACCTCTCTCCCACGGCGCGCTCGGGCTCAGATGCCAGAGCGGATCCATGGGGAGACCCGAGGAGAGCCCAGAAGGAGGAAGCCCCAGAAAGGGGGAACGCCAGACAGGCATCGGTATGGGTGAGTAGCGCTTCCTCCTCTGACGCCGAGCGGAAGTTCCTGACCGTTGTCGCAAGAGGGCCGCCCGAGACAACGGCGACCCTCCCTGGCATTCCTCGTCCTCTCTGGGCCTCCTGGCGGATCTGCGCCGTCGCGGCTGGAGCTGGGCCGACAGAGGGCGCACTACTTCAGACTCCATCGAGTTCACTTGGGCGGCAGCTCTCCCCCCCACCCCTCCACCCCACTCCTCCCCCTACACTCTCCCGCTCTCCCTCTCCCCTCCCCGCCGCCTTGTCAACACAGCGCTGGGGGGCTGGGAGGGCGTGTGCAGATGGGCCCCGGCGTGCGTGTGAAATCCAGACTTCCTTTCGGGCCTCGCCACGGCCCCCCGCCCTCCACGCAAACAGACTTCGAAGTCCGCGGGCACCAACTGGTCCAAGACAGTCAGACGCCGGTCAGCTAAAGGTGGAGTGCACCGGAAGCGAACTGAGGCACGAAGGCGGAAAGGAAAAGAGCGCGAGGGGGGACGAGGGAGGAGCCCGCTCAGACCATGAAAGCCGGCGCGGGGATGCCGTGGCAGGATCTTGCATGCGAGCTGCACGCGAGCAGCGGAGGCTGGGGCCGGCCTGGTGCGGAGGGCCCTGCGAGAGGCACGCAGAGCGCCATGCATGCAAACCGAGTGGCCCGGGCCTGAAGGAGCACGGCCTCTGACCGGAGGTGGGCCGGCCGGGGCAGCGGCGGCCCTCCTCGGCGTGTCCCGTCCTCTCCAGGGCCTCCTCGCCACCACGGCTGGACCCGCGCCGCAGAGCGGGCCAGGGAGGACCCCGGCAGAGGGGGCGCATCAACCGATGTATGGGATGCTCACTCTAGCGGACCTGCCTCAAGGGAGCAAGGACCGGCATAGACAGGAACTTTCGACGGTGGGCGCGGACTTCTTGGATCTGCGCCGGGCCCCCCCTCCTGCGGCGCGGAGGCGCCGCCAGGGGGGGCCCAGCGCAGATCCAAGAAATCCGCGCCGACCTCCAAACGTGAATGTTTATGTGCGTTTGTCCTTCGTCGATTCCTGGAGCCACTCGCCCCACTCCCAGATCGGGGAGACGTGAGACTCGGGTCCTTGGGACTCGGGTCGGCCTGACGCGGCCACCATGAAAACTGCGAGACCCGGTCCGAAATGGTGATTATGCGACCTCCCGCTGCAAACGCCCCACGACAACTCTTCACGCGCTCGTGCAGAAGCGACCCGGCGAACCCGAGCTCCGGCGCACTCTCGAGCCTCACGCTTCCCCGACCAGAGCGCAAAAGAGCTCGCTGCGGCGGGCCCCCGCGGGCAAGCAGCACCCTCTTCGGCCTCTGCCGGCGAGCCCCGAGATGATAGGGACCCCCGCGGCGCCTCGCGGGAGAAGTGCCCCTCGTCGACGACGAGGGGCTGCCGCCACCGCCCGTCCCAGCCGCCGCCTGCAGGGGGTGGGGCGCACCCCCGGGGGGCAGCCCACGAGGACCCCGCCTGCAACCCTCCCTCCTCGTCCTCGTCCCCCTCCTTGTCCTCCTCGTCCTCCTCGGCTTCATCCTCCTCCTCCTCGTCCTCCATCTCCTCCATCTCCTCCTCCTCCTCTCCTCCTCCTCCTCCTCCTCCTCCTCCTCCTCCTCCTCCTCCTCCTCCTCCTCCTCCTCCTCCTCCTCCTCCTCCTCCTCCTCCGCATCCTCATCCTCGTCCATTCCGTATAACTCCTCCCTGTCGCACCCCGAGGCTGGTCGACAGGGCGGGCCAGGCGTTTCGCCTGAGACTTCCTCACCACTTATGACCCTGAAACCTACACATTGACAATCGGCTCACACATGAAGGGCGGGTAGTTTTCAAAATGCGGCTCGCGCCGAAGCACCGCGCACATTCGTTTACACAATTGCAAGAGTTTCGCGGATTGAGGGCCGACCGTTTTCACAATGTGACTCTCGCTTTAATGCCGCGCACATCCGTAACACTGCAAGAGCTTAACGGATTGAGGGCGCTTCCCTTTCAAACTGTGGCTCTCGCCTTAGCGCCGCTCATATTCGTCTTACAGGGTTGTAAGAGTTTCATAATTTGAGTGGGGCTATTTTTCAGCATGCGGTTCTCGCCATAACGCCGCGTACATTCTGGTGCAATGCATGCCTAGAGTTCCACGGGTTCCAATCGTTAAATGCCAGGAACGGTCTTTTGGAACGGTTCACGACAGTCGGGGCCAAACAGTTAGTTCCTGCGCTGCGTTGAAGCCCGAGGCATGGTGTCCTGGCACAAATCAGGAGCGTCAGGAAACAACAATCAGGTTGATTGGCGGCGTTGAGTTTCCGAGAATTGTGTTTGGCCCACTTCGGGATGATCAAACGGTTGTCTCCAAACGGGGCACTTCCCTCAGCGGAAATGAATCCTTGTAGGTGCCTGTGAAAAGGGAGCCGGGGGGGAGGGATTATGGGATTATTCCAACATCGTTGGTGAGTCTTGGGTTTGCACTGGTCCTTCTCCTCCTCCTCCTCCTCCTCCTCCTCCTCCTCCTCCTCCTCGGGGGCTTTTCGGGGGTCTCTGGAGGGGGGCTCTCTCGCCAGGACGGGGCATACAGTGCGCTCATTGAGCAAAGGGCCCACGTCGAGGTCCCAACCTGCCCTGCTTCGGAGGCGGACTGGCGTGCCTGGTTTAATGATCAGGCCGACCGGGCCGCCAAGCTAGCCTGTCAGCTGCCCCCTCTGTCGGGCCAGGCCAAGTCCAGCCTGGAAGACCAACTTCTCAGGGTTAAGAGGTTTCTGTATGCTGCCTCCCGTCTGCTCGAGTCGGGACCAGCCCCTCGGGATGAACGGAAGGACCTCAAGCGGCCGCACACTGGCCGCAAACCAGCCTGTATGATCGCTCAGACTTGGTCCTTGTCGGGCCCTCCAAGTGGCAATGCAAACGATGTCTGCGGTCCAAGGTGACTCTGGACAGTGCCCTGGACCATAAGAATTGTAAACAAAGGGTTGCCCACACGCACGATATTGAATAGTGTGAGCTCACCCCTCGGCCCGAGGCTGGGGTCTGTGACATCCTCTTGTTCTGCGAGAAAAGCTGCCAGCATACCGCCTCGAAGCCGCTGGGGCAGGGTAAAGCTTTCCCCAGCTTCGGTGTGGTCGGCTGGCAGCGCCGCTTCCTTCAGTACAAGCAAACTAAGTGTGGCCAGAGCGAGCTGACAATCACGCACTGGCCCCTCTTTGCTCAGTTCTACGGGGCAGGTGCCTCCGAGCTATAGCCATTGGCTCGCTTGTCTCTAGCCCCTGTTTCAAGCCAGGAACCATTTTGGCGCCAACCTCCTCAT
>CAUYUJ010008247.1:282500-302500 GCA_963575745.1 Prorocentrum cordatum | reverse complement strand
GCGACCTCCAGCGCGGGTCGAGGGACAGCGAAAGTCGTCAAGCCCTTGACGACTCTAGCCGCCCGCGGAGGCCCCCATGCCGGAGAGCCTCGACCCCTCTTGAGCAGGGGCCGACCGTCCCAGCATGCCTCTGGGCCCACCACGACATGTTCTTGAAACCAGCGAATGCTCCAGCAACAAAAGCCGTGCTCGTGTGACAAAAAGGCGAGTGATCCAAACACGACGGTCTCAGCCAGGCAATGCCACTGCTCTTAGAGCATGCCGCATGATCTAAGAGCAGTGCGTGCACACCGCGGAAAAGGTTCTCAGAGCATTCCCCGCTTCGGGCTGGGCGAAAGGGGGGGATCGCAGAGGGGGGTTCTGAGCATCCGCTCACCTAGCTCATTCTCCTAGCGCCTCCCAGCGCCGGGAGGCGCCCATGTACTCGAGGACTGGGCCCGGCGGCGGGGCCGAGACCAGCTGCACGCCGCAGATTTTGTAACCCCCCCTTTCCCCAATCCCCCCCTTTCGTCCGGCCCGACAAAGAGAGGAGGGAGGGGGAGGGGGGAGGGGGAGGAGGAGGAGGAGGAGGAGGAGGAGGAGGAGGAGGAGGAGGAGGAGGAGGAGGAGGAGGAGGAGGAGGAGGAGGAGGACTGGTGGGCCCACCCAGGCCAGCCGGGACGCCTGGCCACCGCCCGACCCCTCCGCGCGCGCGGGGCCCTGCGAGCCGTGCGGCGAGCGGCGAGCGGCGCGCGGCGCCCATCCCCGGAGAGGCCACGGCCCGCCTCCGGGGCCCCCGCGAGGGGGCGGCGGCGCGGCGAGGCGGCCGCCGATAGGAGGCCTAGAAATGGGCACCAACACCAACACGGGGCGCATGGCCCTGAGATCCAACGTGGCGAACACACTGCAACATCGCGAAAAATCGCGACCGGGAGCCCTAGACCCAATCTTTCTGCGGTGTGCCTCGAGCCGGATCGATCTGTGATGGCCCCCGGGCCCGAAGCTGGGCGATAAACGCCCAGTGTGAAATGGGCTGGGGTTGCCTCCACATGGGGACGATGATCCTAGATTTCGGTGTTGGTGGCAACAGTTCGGTCACTCTGAAGCCAGATTATTGCCGCCATCCGCCGAGATCGGGATCTTCTTCCCTCGGTAGATGCATGCCGCCGATCTTGGTGTTGGTGTCGATCTCTAGGCCGGCGAGCCGAGGCCGCCCGAGGCGGGCGCGCGGTGTCGGCGGGACGGCGCGGCGGCCCGCCGCGGCGGCGGCGGGCGCGCCTGCGGCACCCCCGCGGGGACCGCAGGCGGCCACGGGTTATATAGAGGGCACGCCCTCCAGCTCGCGGGAGCCCGCAGACGATGCCGCGCCGTGCGGGCTCCTGCGAGTCGGCGCTGGAGCGCCGCGGCGCGGCGCCCCCTCGTCGATTTCCAGACGCTGGCGCGCGCCAGTGCACTCCGAGGGCGGGCTGGCAAGGGCGCGCAAGGCTCCCGTGAGTTGCTGCCGACCCACAGCCACATCGAGGGTGCGCCCTCGGCGGCGTCTTGCGCATGCTGGCAATCGTCATCACACCGAGACTAGCTTATTACTGGCTGTGGTCGAGGTGGGCAGGTGGGCGTCCCAGATGGCCAGATCGACCACAACCACGACCAGAGTGTTCATGTCGAGGTCGGCAGGGCCTCCCCCGAGGGGCCCTCCAGAAAGACCCGCTCAGTTCAGTTGCGGCTGTGGTTCATTGCTGTGTCCAGAAGCCCTGAGATCTGGGCGTCGCAGTGGTTGCGCCACGGGCGAGTTTCCCCCGCTGCGCGCCCGGGGACCCCCACGGATCGATCCGCCTCGAAGAATGCAGCACGAGGACAGGGCCCCGATCCTCTGGCCGAGTGCTTGCACAAGGGGCGAACTTTTGCCCTGCTGCGGGCCCGGCGGGCCCCAGGACCCCCACGGATCGCTCCGCCTCGAAGAGAAGTGCAGCGCCAAGCCGGGGTCCAGGGTTCCGGTGGGGTTATTGGTCCACGATGCTGCGATTTCCTCGTGCCGCCAGAACTCGGTGAAGCTTGCGGCGGAGGAACTTTTAAGCACTCAGCACCTCGTTACGCCAGAACTCAGACCCAGCTCTCAATGCCCCAGGGAGGGCGCGGCAGTACTTTTCAGTCGGGCCTGTCCCCCTACAGGCCGATTTTGGACGAACAATTGAACACACCCAAAGAATACCCTAAAAGTATTCAAAAATTGTCAAAAAAATAATCCCCAGGCTATTTTTTTGTGACTATTTTTGAATATTCCCCCTGTAGAGGGACAGGCCCGCTTAAGAGTACTGCTGGCGACGAAGGCCGAGGGCCGCCGAGGAGTCGGGGCGCAGGCGCGGAGCCCGCGGGCGCCCTCTGCCCCGCCCTCGGCCGGCGGGTGGGCCGGGCGCGGGCCGAGAGAGCAGCGGAGCAACGGCAGCCAGCAGAACAAAAAAAAAAACCTCGGCAACGGCAGCGGAGCAGCGGCAGCCAGCTGAGAGCAGCGGAGCAACGGCAGCCAGCCGAGAGCAACGGAGCAGCGGCAACGGCAGCCGGCAGAACAGGAAGGTCTTCGGCAGCAGTGGCGCGTCTGGCGCCTGCGCTGGCAGGCGCAGGTGCTGCATGCAGGCGCACGCGGCAAGAGAAGTCCTGCTGCGTGCAGAAGACTTTTCGGGGCACACGCTTGCAGTCGAGCTCTCGATCTTCCCGAGGTGCCCATGGCTTCTGCCCAGACATCCGATGTCTTCATTTTTCCATACCGTCGGGGCGTTGACCAAAGGAACCCGAAATCAGGAACGAAGCCATTTTGTCCCATAAATTAAACTTCGACTTCCCATCGACAACCCAAGGAAAGCCTGAGGCAAACTGAATTAATGAAGGAACGCGGAGCCCCTCCCCAATGAAAAGGGTTCCTTCCTCGGCGCCCCAGCTGTACGGGGCCCCCGGAGGTCCCGATCCTTTCCCCAGGGCCAGTGTTTCATTCCGAGCCTTTGTCTGATGGTTCTGTGAAGGCCCCCTGAGGCCAAAACTCGTCAGGGTGATTCCCCTGGGTCGGGCCCTCCGAGTTCCTTGGCTGAGCAGGGACGAAGGAAGAAGTTGGAGAAAGGTAGGGGGAAGCAACGAGGATCGTGCAAGGGTGGCGAAGGGCAGAAACAAAACACCAGGCGGAGCAAGATGAGGAAGGTTTGACTGTAGGGATGAGAAGAGTAAGCATGAGGATGCGGAGCAGCAGAGGTGAGCTGTCATCCTTCTCCTCAAGCCGGGGACACGTTTCTGTTAAGCGACGCACAAGGCTGCAGCCAACACATGCTCGCGCTCCCCTGCAGGCGCCTGTCGGGCAGGGGAGAAACACATACACACACAATGGCGAGATACCCACACCGATGGATGGTGAAACCATCATATCCCCCATCGCCTGGAACCCCCATTCTTGACGCGGTCGAACTGGGTACGGAAAAACGGCACAATCCCCAGCAGCAAGCGCTGTCCAAAACCAACAACAGCAGCAGTAAGTCAGGGGACAGTCTATATCAAGTGGACAAGTTCCGCGGCAACACCGACATCGAGCCCTGTTCAAAATGGGCAAGACATTCGGTCGGGCATCTTCAATCGTCTGTCCGTGCCAAGTTCTCTCCTCCAGACTTCCCCTCCTCGTCGTCCTCCTTGTCATCCCTCTTCTCCCTTCAACAGCAAGCTGGTGTCTGCGCAACGCGCAGCGCTGGCGACACAAGTGGAGAACTGCGTCCTCTCGCGCTGGGTGGATCGCCGCGAGATCCCGCCTGAACCCTCACTCTTCTCGTCTGCCCTCTGCTACCTGCACACACCCATGAATAGTTTTGGGCGGGACAGTGTGTTGCAGCATCAATGTGTGCTGGGTTGGCTCTGGTCCTCGTTATTGGGGAAGTGGAAGGAGGGGGTATGAGCGAGACGGAGAAGGAGGGAAGAGGAGGAGGAAGAGGAGGAGGAAGAGGAAGACAGGGTGGGGGTGAAGAGAAGAACTGCACGGAAACCGCCGTGCAAATGCATGCGCGCTAGATTCCATCGCGAGGATTCCGCTATCTTTTCAGCGTAGACGGGGCACGCAAACGGTACGCCGCGCTCGCTGGGCAGGCATTCGCACAGGGACAGACCCAGCCCCTCAATGAGAGGAGCGGGGCAACAAATAACTCTGATGACTGAATCGTGCAATTCCGCTACTCCCCCTCCTCCTCCCACGGAAAAGATATGTTGTTTAGCGTGTCGCGACGGCGGCCCCTGCTACACGAAACGCCTCGCGGGATGGTAGCGCGTCGCCCTGCTTCGCGGGACGGGGGGTCTGGGAAAAGCTTGGAACCCTGACCCTTGCGCACGGGGCCGTGCTCAGCGTGTCGCACCGAAGAGTGGCGGGCCAGAAACGGCGGCAGGGCACGCGAAGCGAACGTTCTCGACCCGAAACACGGAGAGCATCATATGAGTATAAACTTCCGGAGGTCCGCGCGGAGTTCTTGGATCGGCGCTGGAATCCGCCTTCCCTGGCGCGCGGCGCCGGGTGTCCGGCCCAGGGGCGGCCCAGCCCCGATCCACCGAAATCCCGCGCGGAGCTGCGAAAGTACATGTGGCATGCTGATGTTTGGCGGCGCGCACACGGGTGTGTATGTGTGTGCGTGTGTGTAAATGTGTGTAAATGTGTGTGCGTGTGTGTGTAAGTGTAAGTGTAAGTGTAAGTGTAAGTGTAAGTGTAAGTGTAAGTGTAAGTGTAAGTGTAAGTGTAAGTGTAAATGTAAGTGTAAGTGTAAGTGTAAGTGTAAGTGTGTGTGTGTGCGTGTAAGTGTAAGTGTGTGGTTGTGTGTGTGCGTGCGTGTGTGCGTGCGTGTGTGTGCGTGTGCGTGTGCGTGTGTGTGTGTGTGGGGGGGGGGGGGGGAAGGCGTCCTCCCTCTGCACCTGTTTTTCTTCTGCGGGGAGGCGGGCGGGGGGGGGGGAACGGGGGGGCAAGGCTGCGCGTGGCCGATCGGTTCTGTTTTTAGACCTGCGTGCTCCCAACCCCCAACTCGCCGCCACCAGCACCTGTGGAGGGGGGGTGCACGTGCGGCTCTGCGGGCCACGGCTGTGAGAGGTGCTCCGCGGAAGTGCCCAGACGCCACAAACGACCAAGGCCCTTGACACCCCCCTCTTCCGAGAGAGGAGGAGAAGGAGGAGGAGGAGGAGGAGGAGAACGAGAAGGAGGACGAGGAAGAGGAGGAGGAGAAGGTGGAGGACCAGAGTGAACCCAAGAATCTCAAACGATATCGGAAGAAACTCTCCCTCCTAGCTCCCTCTTCATAGGCCCATACAAGGCTCCATCTCCACTGAAGGAACTGCCCCGTTGGGAGACAACCGTTTGAACATCCTGAAGAATGTCAGAACACCATTCTTGAGACTTCAACGCCAAGAATCAGCTGACTGTTGCGTCTTGACGATCCCGAAGCGTGCCAGAACACCATTCCTGGGACTTCGGCACCGAGAATCAACGTAACTGCTGCACCCTGACGGTCCTGAAGCGATCCCAAACCCTGTTTCTGGCACGCTAGCCTGGAGCATCCGTGAAGCTGTTACAACGTTTTAGGGCGAATGTGCGCGGCGCTCAGGCGGGAACCACATGTCGAAAAGAAACCGCCTTCAAGATGTGAAACTCTTGCAGCATGACGCGACAACTGCGCGCCCCCCCATGTTGAGCACCACGCACCCTCAATCCATGAGGCTTCTTCTCCTGCGCATGTTTTAAACGAGTGTGCGCGGCGCTAAGGCGAGAAACACATGTTGGAAACCACCCGCCCTCAGTCTATGAAACTCTTGCGCGCTGTTTAGGGCGAGTGTGCGCGGCCCTAGGGCGAGAGCCACATGTTGAAAACCATCTGCCCTCCACCCGTGGAGCTCTTGAAGACTTGTTGACGAATGCTAGAAGCGCTAGGGCGAGAGCAACAGTTTGAAGCAACCCGCCCTCAATTTGTGATGGGGGAAAGAGGAGGAGAAGGAGGACGAGGAGGATGACGAGGACCTGGAGGAGGAGGAAGAGGAGGAGGAGAAGGAGGAGGAGGAGGAGCAGCAGGAGCCCGAGGAGCAGGAGGAGAAGAACGAGGAGAAGCAGGAGGAGGAAGAGGAGGAAAAGGATAGACGATGATGAGGAGAAGTAGGATAGATGATAGAGGGCAAGAGGAGGAGGAGGAGGAGGAGGAGGAGGAGGAGGAAGATGATGATGAAGAGGAGGAAGCGGAGGAGAGGACGAGGAGCTGGAGAAGGAAGACAAAGGCGGAGAAGGAAGAGGAGGACAGGGGAGGAGGAGGAGGAGGAGGAAGATAGAGGAGGAGAGAGGATAGAGGAGGAGGAGGAGGAGGAGGAGGATGAGGAGGAGAATCGAGGAGAGATGAGAAGGAGGAGAAGGAGGAGAAGGAGGAGGCGGAGGAGGAGGAGGAGGAGGAGGAGGAGAGAGGAGAAGGGGAGAGCCCACCCCTCCTCTGCAGATGGTGGTGGTGGACCTCCTCCCTCCAAGCGAAGCGCGCCCGCTGGAGCGCGGCAGCGGGTCATCTGCCGAGCGCGCGCGGCCCAGCCGCGGCAGCGCTGGCCGGTCTGCTCCGTCTTGTCGGCTTGAGGGGCGTCAGCGCTGGGCCTCTGCGCCGACACCTCTCTCTCTTTCTCTCTGATCGCTTCCCCCTACTGCTCCTCCTCCTCCTCCTCCCGCTCATCGTCCTCCTCCTGCTCCTCCGACTCCTCCTCCTTCTCTATCCCTTCTCACCCTCCTCTTCTCCCTCCTCCTCTTCCTCCTCCTCCTCCTCCTCCTCCCCCTCCTCTATCCTCCTCCTCCGCCTCCTCCATTTCTTCTCCTTATAGATAACTCCTCCCTGTCGCACCCCGAGGCCTATTTTTAGAGCGGGCCGGGCGTTTCGCCTGTGACTTCCTCACCACTTATGACTCTGAAGCTTTACAAGCGACCACAGTTTCACAGATGGAGGGCGGGTGGTTTTCATCATGTGGCTCTCGCCTTAGCGCAGCGCACATTCGCTTCAAAAATCTGCAAAAGCTTAACGGATTGAGGGCGGGTGGTTTTCAAAATGTGGCCTTCGCCTCAGCGCAGCGCGCATTCGTTTCAAACATTTGCAACGAGTTTCACGGATTGAGGGCGGGTGGTTTTCAAAATGTGGCTCTCGCCTGAGCGCCGCGCACACTCGTCCTAAACAGCGCGCAAGAGTTTCACGGATTGGGGGCGGGTGGTTTCCAACATGTGGTTCTCGCTTTAGCGCCGCGCCCATTCGCTTAACAAATTGCATGAGTTTCACGGATTGAGGGCGGGTGGTTTTCAACATGCGGCTCTCGCCTTAGCGCCGCGCACACTCCCTTAAACAATTGCGAAAGTTTTACGGATTGAGGCCGGCTCCTTTTCCAAATGTGGATCTCGCCTCAGCGCCGCGCATATTCTTGATGTTGTTTTAAAAAAGGAAAACGACTGCGAGAGTTGTACGGATTTCCATGATCAGCGTGCCAGAAATGGTGCTTTTGGAAGGATTGAAGATTATGCTGGCGCGACAGTTCTGTTGATTCGCTGTGTTGAAGTCCCCAAAGACGCAATATCATGGCAAGATTCGGAATCGTCAAGACTCAGCAGTCAGGTTGATACGTGGCGTTGAAATCCCGAGAACAATGTTTTGGCACGCTTCAGGATCTTCAAACTGTTGTCTCCCAACGACGCAGTTCCCTCAATACAAATTAACCGTTGTAGGGGCCTATGAAGAGGGAACTTGGAGGGAGGGTTGATTCCAACATCGTTGATGACTTTTGGGTTTCCTCTGGTCCTTCTCCTCCTCCTCCTCCTCCTCCTCCTCCTCCTCCTCCTCCTCCTCCTCCTCCTCCGCAGGAGGGGCACCCCCATTAGCGGCGTGTCGGGCCAAAGTGCCTCCTGGCGGAGGCGCGGACCTCCGGGCCTTCGGGGTCCAAGCCCCCTTCCCAGGGGCCCCCTGGCCGCGCAGCCTCCCACGGGAGCCTGGCCTCCAGGTCGGCTTTCCCCTGTGGGCGTCGTGGCGCCGCCGTCGCTGTCGTCGCTGTCGTCGTTGCTTCGTCGCAGCCATCGTCGTGGGGTCCGTCTCTTCCCGTCGTGTCGTCGCCGTCGCTGCCGTCGTCTGTCGTCGTCGTGGGCCTTTGGGCTTCTGGGCCGTGCTTGGGGGCTCGGCCTCGGCCCGTTCTGCGTGGCGCCGTGCCTCTGGTGGTCTCCGGGGCCCCCGGATGCCAGTGGGGGCCGGCCCCGGTCTCTGGGGTCCCCCGCCCGTCTTCGCGCAGAACGCGGCCGGGGAGCTGGCCCGCCAATCTGTGCTGCCGTCCGACCGCAAGTGAGGCGGGCACGGCACCTGTGTTTGTGCAGAATTGACTTGCCAGTCGTGAACAGAAAAGCTCTCTCCCTCCTCCTCTCTCCTCCTCTTCCTCCTCCTCTTCCTTCTCCTCCTGCTGCTGCTCCTCCTCCTCCTCCTCTTCTCCTTCCTCTTCCTCCCTCTTCCTTCTCATCATCATCATTTCTCCTCTTCTTATTATTCCTCCTCCTCCTTCTCCTCCTCCTACCTCCCCCTCCTCCTCCACCTCCTTCTCCTCCGCCTTCTCCTGCTGCTCCTCCTCTTCCTCCTCCTCCTCCTCTTCCTCTATCCTCTTCCTCTTCTTTTTCTTCCTCCTCCTCCTTCTCCCTCTCTATTCCTCCTCCTCCTCCTTCTCCTTCTCCTCCTCCTCCTTCTCCTCCTCCTCCTCCTTCTCCTCCTCCTCCTGCTCCTCCTCCTCCTCCTCATCTATCCTAGCTCTTCCTTCCTCTCTCCTCTCTTCTCTCTCCTCTCTACCATCTCCTCTTTGCTCTCTCCTCTCTCCTTTCTCCTCTCTCCTCTCTCCTCCTCCTTCTCCTCCTCCTCATCATCATCATAATCATCATCAGCATCATCACCATCATCATCACCATCATCCTCATTATCATCGTCATATTCATCCTCATCATCCTCATCATCCTCATCCTCATCCTCATCCTCATCCTCCTCCTCTTTATCATCATCATCATCAGCATCATCATCAGCATCATCATCAGCATCATCATCAACATAATCAGCATCATCATCATCATCATCATCATTATCATCATCATCATCATCATCATCATCATCATCATCATCATCATCACCATCATCGTCACTACTCCTCCTCCTGCCTTCACTCCCGTTCCTCCTCGTCGTACCCCTTCTCTTCGCCTCCTTCCTCTCCTCCTCCGCTTCCCATTTATGGAGCGCCGACGGCAACAGTGGGGGTGCACATTAGCGCCGCCAGCGAAGAATTCGACGACGCCTTAGGCATACCTCTCGCCTCGGGGAAGTATGTCACGATAACGATTTGGGTGCTGATCCCGCCTTGAGGAGATTAGAAGACTCCGACCTCCACCATGGCGAAGAAACAAGAACAACAACAAAGCAAATTCACAATGGTCGCTCTTGTTCGATCGTGTGTCATACAACATGGTAATCCCAAGCCCTCGATACGCACCCTCTTCGTCTTTGTTCGTACCCCACTTGGGGGTATGCCGTACTCCCAACTGGGGATATACCATAGTTGACACAGCCCCCAAAACAGGGAAAGGGAGGGAGGAAGGCAGGCACCAGGGGGAAGGAGAAGGATGGAGCACGAGAGAGATTCGCAGGCGGTGAGGAGCAGGAAAACGAGCAGCACAACCAGACGGGCGGGTCGGAAGGACGAATCCCAGCGGCTCGGTCGGTCGGGCGGGCCCAGACGGTCAGGTCGAGCGGGCGGGACGCTCAAACGTCAGTCCGCATGAATCGCGAGGGCGTCTCGAGCAATAGCGCGATTCCCAAATAAAATCGTCAGGAAGTCCAGAGCGAGGGCGTGATTCCTAAAGGTCGAGGGCGCAGCATCTCAATAGATTGCTAAGCAATTCCAAATGAGAGCGCGACTCCTGCATCAGTTGTGGGGAAATCCGCGAGAGAGCGCGATGTGGTGACTTCTCCTTGTAGAGCAGTTCTGTTGAACAACACAAGGTGCACCGGAGGGAGGGGACAACAAACATGATTCTTCTGAAATCAAAATTCAACATCACTTGGGCGTTTGTTTGCGATGTCGGTGCATCTTTGGTCCCTGGGGCAGTACAAACGTCCGCGGCAAAAGCCTGGCCCGCGGGACGAAGAACAGAAGGGACCAGTGATGCCGCGACGGAAAAAAATGCGACCGAGGTCTGGGGGGAGGATGGAGTCGGAGTCGGGGGAGATCGACCTTCCGACCCTGCGCGGAGCAGCGGGAAAAAGGGAGCGGGGCGAGGACGACGGAAAAGGGGAGGCATGATGAGGTCGGGGGGAACTCGGCGTCGACTCCGCGCCGAGCCTGCGCCGCACCCGCGCCAGATCCGGGAGAAGCCCACCCCTGACAGGGCGGTCCACGGCCTGCACCGAATAGTTATGCCCAGCACCCGGCGGGGAGGCAGCGGGTGCGCGCCGCGGGTGCCACCGGCGACACGGGGGAACAACACAAGCTGCACGCACCCAGACATTCGAAAGTCGGCGCTGGACCCTGAAGGGGCCCTGGGACACACAAATAGATACACACAACTGAAAATGATCCCCATGTTTTCCCCTATTTTCTGGGTTTTCGTCTCCCCCCCCCCACTTCCCGTAGTTTCCCATATATTTTCCTGGGAGTCGACGATTCATTGCGTCTGTGTGTTTTTTTTTCTCCCTCCTGACCAGCACGCGCCCAGACGCTCGAAAGCCGGCGCTGGACCCCTCCGCTGGCGCGCGGAGGCCGCCGAGGTGGCGAGGCCCAGGCGCCGCCCGCGGGGGGGGGGGGGTCCGGCGCCGGCCTCCCGAGAGGCTGCGTCCGCGCGATGTGTGCTCCTCGCTGCGGAGAACATGCCGGGGGGGCCCAGCCCTGGAGTGGTACTGTTGGGGCGTTGACCTAAGGAACCCTAGATAAGGAGCGAGGCCCCTTTTTTTTCAATCAGTTAAACTTCGACTCCCCATCGAAAACCTGAGGACAACCTGAGGCAAGCTGCGAGACAACTAAGGAACACGGAGCCCCTCCCCAACGAAAAGGGTTCCTTGTCTAGCGCCCCGACTGTATTACGATGTGATCTGCTCAAGCCGCGGCCCCACCCCTGGGCCCGAAGAGCCGACCCCGAGGCTCGAAGCGAGCAGAGGACGTCGCGATTGGAGCGGCACCCATGCGGCACAAGACCCTAGACAGCTTTACACAGCTCACAGTGGGGGGCCACGATGGCGGCCACGATCTCGGATGCCAAGCATCTTTCACTGGGCACCACCTTAGATGTTCTTAAAAATGCTGGGTGGCACTTTTTCCCGTTTTCAAGATCGACGTTTTCTTTCCATTTTGGTTATCGTTTTCTTTCCGTTTGCGGAATGTGGGCCACCGTTTTCTTTCAATTTTGAATTCCGTCTTTTTTTTACGGTGACAATTTTCTTCCCGTTTTCAAATCTGAAACCGGGTTGCGCCTTGCCGCGCCGTTTTGTATTTGTTTTTTGGCCTCGTTGTCAATACGTTTTCTGATTCGCCACAAACGCCGTGTACACCCCGTGTTGGCACTCCGTTTGGCACCCTGTTTTGGCACTCCGTTTTCTTTGCGTGTTTGGCTCGAACACGGCGTTTTGGTTATCCGTTGTTGCCCACCGTTTTGTTTCCGTTTTGGTAGATCGCAACCCTCAAAATGGAAAACAGAAGCAAAAACGCCCGAAGCGTTTTTAAGAACAACTGAGGGCACCACAAGAGAACTATAGATATACGCAAGATTGCATTGGCGCTTCGCGGCATGCACCTTGGCCCTTCACGCGTAGCATGAAAACAACATGAGAGAGAAGTAGATGAATCAAACTGTGATCGCCCTTGGTGGCAGTTTTGGCCATCGCCGTTATCATCGTGTTGCTCCTTCTCCTTCACTCAGGTGCCATCTTCATACTCCTCTCCCTCGTTCCCGCCTTATATAATTGCCCCACGAACCCTTCCTCGTCCTCCTCAAATTTGTTTGCGGAGGCTCCTCCGAGCCGAGCTTCTGGAGGACCTCGCGAAAGCTTTTTATTGGCTCCTTGGGTGCCTTTGGAGACGCCCCTGACGCCTTTTGGCGGCCTCTGGAGGTTCATCGGGCCACCATGTCGCGAACCGTGGTCACGGGTCACGGTTTGAATGATTCCAGAGGGCGTCTTGGGGCAATTGTGGGCCGTCATGGGTTCTCTGTGGACAGTTTCTGGACCCTCTTGGGCCGTCGTGGGGCTCTCTTGGTAATCTTGGAACGGTTTTCGGTGCCTCTCGGGCGTTCCTGGACGCTCAGAAATTCGAATATCCGAATAACCAAACATCATACAACAACCAACGGGAAATCAACATGTGCTGCAATTCGCAAGCCACTTGGGGGGATGACATTTGGGACGTCTTCGGGCGTCTGGCAAGGGTGCAATGCCGCTGGAGGCCATCTTGGACCGGCTTTGGGGGCCTACTAGGACCGCCGCCGACCCGTCTGCACGGCTTGGCAGGGGCTTCCAGAGGAGGCCACATGCGAAACCTACCCCACCACCCCACGATTTCTGAGGGGGGTGAGGTAAGGTTCACTTTGCTCGGGACCTCCCGAGCGAAGTGAACTCCAACTCCCCCCCTAGAAATCGTGGGGTGGTGGGGCAGGGCTCGCGCGTGGCCTCCTGACTCCAGAGGCCTGGACATCCCGCGGGACCCTCCGATGGGGGCGCCCGGGAGCCCCCCGACAACACGGCGACGGTGCTCCACGGCGCGGCGAGGCCTGTTGCCCGTGGCGCCCGAGACGGAGGAGGAGGAGGAGTTGGAGGAGGAGGAGTTGGAGGAGGAGGAGTTGGAGGAGGAGGAGGAGGAGGAGGAGGAGGAGGAGGAGGAGGAGGCCCCTCCTGGGGCGAGTCCTGGCCGGAAGCTCAGAGAGAGAAGCCGCTCTTGGCCGCCAGGGCGCCCCGGGGGAAGGCCACCGTGGGCCCCGCAGGGGCCGCGAACGGCAGACCCCCAGGCATCCTCTGATAGGATCGTGCCCAGCCTCAACCGCAACCTTCCCGACCCATTCGCCCAGGTAGAGGAAAAAAAAAACTATGCACATGCACCGATTCTGGCCAGGCCAATCCTGAGCCCAGGATCGGTGCCATACGCCCTCCTGCCTTGGCCAGGAAGGCATGTGCACCGATCCTGGGTCAAGGACGGGCCTTGCCAGGAGCGGTGCGTGTGCATAGTTCTCTTCGCCCGACCAGGGCAGGTCTTTACGACGACACGGGGGCGATAAGATGAGACATGGCATCTGAGCGCAACCTGATGGGAGCTCCCACAGTTGGAGCACAGGAGGCCGCACCTGACGCCACCGATTGGCACCGCCAACTCGCTCATCAGCGTTGAATGCAGTCGGAGCTCGTCGCTGAAGTGCCCCCCGCGTCGGTGGGTATCTGCCTCTTGCCTTGGCGGCCTTCCGCTGCAACGGAGCCGCGCACGTCTGGGCGGGCGGACAAGCCATGCGGCAGTGGGAGACCCTACACCTCTCGCGGTCCCAAGGATCCCCGTCTTGCACCCTGGATTCTCGCCTTCCTTACAGATAATATGTTCAAAAGTAAGGTGTCCAACAGAAACGCACTCGGGGGATCGGAAACGCGGGCCGCTCGTCTCCTGCTCCCTCGGCCGACGAATCCGACAGGCTTGGCTATTCATTCGTATGCCCTGGGCGTTGTTTTACGGTGTATCACTCGGCATGTTGGACATGCTGCTTTCGAGCTTTCAGGCCCCATCAAGAAAATGAAAAGCACAAAGCAAACGATGCATGTGCTGTTGCGCTTTTACAGATCCGTTGATTGCAAGGTTTCACATTGCCGTCAACCACGTCCCCACTTCCTTCTCCTTGCGTGGAGTATTCGTTCTATTTTGCTAGCGCTCATGTTGCGATTTTCTGGCCGCCGCTGCGGACTGGTCGCGGGCGCTCCGGGCCTGTTCCGCACTGGCGTTGAACCAGTGTGAGGGCTTTTCGGGATGCGCGTTTGGCTCCGAGGTCTGCGCGCGGAGCAAAAAGAACGGGAGGCGGCAAGAACGGGAAAGCGGGAACCAATACGGCATGGAAGACAAGGAGCAGGCTTCGACAAGAAAGCTGACAAACAACAACAACAACACCAACAACAACACCAACAACAACAACAACAATCATTTTACCCTCATGCGCGATGTGTCCACACGACGCAGGCGGCCATCATGATTTCCATCCACATCATGGGTGACTCTTGTTCTATAGCGGAGTCCGCTATTCCCATTCCAAGATCTCCCGCCCAATGAGGTCTTGCAAACACCTCCTCCGAGGAATCCCTCCAGCCCTCTGGGCGTAGGTGGTTTAGGGAGTTTCCTCTTCCACCCCTCCTTCCCCTTCGGGGAGGGGCTCATCACTGTTCCCAATTAATAAACACCCCCTCCCCCAGGCGACTGGGGCCAACCCAGGTCCATGACGACACCCCCACACCATCTTTTGTAAAAACCATACGAACACACACTCGGCCTCCAAATTCGGAACATGCGCAGCCAACCCGATGCGGCCCCCCCCACACCATCCCTGTCAAAAACAAAATAGAGTACACTTGGCGGCGGCGGCGGCTGCGGCGACTGCGGCGGCGGTGGCGGGGGCGGCGGCGGCGGCGGCGGGGGCGGCGGCGGCGGCGGCGGCGGCGGCGGCAGCGGCGGCGGCGGCAGTTTGGCAGCGGGGGGCGGCGGCGCGGCGGCGGCGGCGGCGGGCGGCTGCGGCGGCGGCGACGGCGGCGGCGGCGGCGGCGGCGGCGCGGCGGCGGCGGCGGCAGCGGCGGCGGGCAGCGGCGGCGGCGGCGGCGGCGGCGGAGGCGGCGGCGGCGGCGGATTGGCCCCTAGTAGCTGCCCAACCAAACACGACTGCTGAATATGCTGAGGCTCGGGCCAGATTCGGGTGCTACGTATGTGTTGGGAGGGCGGGTGGGAGTGAGCGAGACGGCTTGCGGGCGGGGAGGGGGTCTTGACCCCTCCCCCATACCCCCTCCCTTGGACCTAGACGGGGGGGTTCGCGAGGTGCCAGGGCGTCCAAAACGGCCTCGGCGATGAAGCCGAACTTATTGATTTTACTAGGGTTTGGCCCCATTTGGGCCTCCTGAAGGGGGAGGACTAATCATACCCTCCCTTCTGTGATCGATCTCGCCCAGGGCCCCAAGAGGTGGCCAGGAAGCCCCAAGAGGCCCCCAGGATGCCCCCAAGAGGCTCCCAAGAGACCTCCAAGAGGCCACAAGAGACCCCCCAGAGGCACCCAAGATGCTCCAAAAGGTCTCGGCGAGAATGCAACATCATTGTTGTTAGTTAGGTTTTGGCCACATGTTGGCCTCTTGGGGGTGGGCGCTGATTGAGATGATTCCAAGAGCGCCTGGGAGAGCCCACGATGACCTCCAAGATGGCTCAAGATATCCCAAAGTGTCTTATAATGGCTCCCACGATGCTCCCAGATGTCACAAGACCGTTTCAAGACGGCTCCAAGTGGCCAGAGAGCTTCCCTAGGAGGCCCCGAAGAGGCCAAAACCTTAGGAACATCTATGTGTTTGGCTTTCTCGCCTTTTCGCTTCCGATGGCCATCCGAGGCCTCAAGATGGCTCCAAGATGTCCCAAGAGGACTCGAAGAGAGGCTCAAGAGAGCCCACAGACGGCCCCAACAGCGCCTAAGAGCGCTCCAAGAGCGCCCCAAGAGCGCCCCAAGAGGCGATTGTTTCGGCTCCCGAAGGGCAACGCTAACTAATGCTCGCTTCTTGTTTGATCGATGTCCTCCAAGATAGCCCAAGAGCGCTTCAAGAGGGCCCCAAGAGGCGCCCAGGAGGCCCCAACAGGCGCCCAAGAGGCCTCCAATATACTCCCAAGAGACGCTCTCCGAGGCACCCAAGACGCTCCAAGGGGCCTCCACTGGGGGACCCTTCCTCTGTGTGCTGCCCACTTCTCTGATCGAGGCAATTCCTCTGGGCATCGTTTCTGGATGGGCTGGTGGGGTTACTTTTTTGATTTGCGGCCCGCAAGGAAAAGTCCAGAGGGCGGTCGGAACGAGGCTGGGGCACAGCGCACGATGATTAGCGCGAGAACGCGTGGAATGCACATGCAGGACAATTAGACGAGGCGGCCAGGGCCACAGGTGGGCAACCACAGGCCGGACCCGCAGGTTGGGCCGGGTCGAAACCCTGCCGGAGTGCAGCAGGCGAGTCGGCCACGGATGGGCAGACCAGGAGGGGAGGACAGAGAAGGCAAAAAACAGGACGCCGAACGTGTGCCAGCGAGCGGAGGGGGAAGCAAAAGAAGGGACGGACCCGCCCGTGGGGCCCGGACTGCCAGGCAAGCCAAACCATCACTCACTTGGACGTCGGCCAGCCTGCTAGCAACAGAGGGGAGTGCATCCCACCTCCATGGGAGCGACCAAGAGAGCCCTGGTATCGCGGTGAGCGTCTTGTGCATCCAGAAGGCACTCCTGTGACTGCAGCGGACGTCTTACACGTCGCCAATCGGGTGTTGGACCGACGACCCTATCTGCCAATGCCGACAAGGCTGACCGTACTGTCACCACGCCAATGTGCAAGATGGGGAGCTGGAGCCGCCGTCGCAATAACGACGACGGGGGAGCCACTGCATGCAGCCGAGTCCAAAGGGTGGGCCCAGCTGGTGGGATTACGCGAAGCGTCTGGAATTTTAACATATCCTGCCTCGAAAACACATGCCCGCGCCTTGCTGCGCCGGTGCGAGACCGCCAGTGGAACTCCAGCGAAAGGGTAAAGCACAAGGAAGTATCGAACGACAGGATTGCCTTGGTGGGGATGGGGGCTGTCGGCGGTGAGGCAAGGACCTGGCCTTGAATAGAAAGGGAGACAGTCTCGAGCAGGGCTGCTGTTGTTGCTGGGAGCGGCGTCAATTCTGAAGAGAGTAGGGCGCTAGTCCAGCGTAAACAAAACGAAGTCTCAGGCGGGAACGCTCGTTTTGTTGGGGCGGCGGCTTTCGGCGGCGAGGAGGAACACTGCCTTGAGTAAGACAGGGGGAAGCATCGAGCGGGAGCCGTGGTTTTGTCGGGACGGGGGCTGTCGGCGGCGAGGAATAGCACCGTCCCGAAGGAAAAGAGAGGACATCTCGAACGGGAGCGTTGTTCTTGCTGGGAGCGGCGCCAATTCAAAAGAGAGTAGAGCGCCAGCCCAGCGTAAAACGCAAGGAAGTCTCGGGCGGGAACGCTGACTTTGTCGGGGCTGCGGTCTTCGGCGGCGAAGAGAAAACACTGCCTTGAGTAAGAAGGGAGGAAGCATCGACCGGGAGACGTGGTTTTGTCGGGACGGGGGTTGTCGGCGGCGAGGAACAGCACCGTCCCGAGGAATTGTTCTTGCTGGGAGCGGCGCCAATTCAAAAGAGAGCTTAACGCCAGTCCAGCGTAAAACGGAAGGATGTCTCGGGCGGGAGCGCTGGTTTTGTCGGGGCGGCGGTCTTCGGCGGCGAGGAGGAGCACCGCCTTGAGAAAAAAAGGGAGGAAGCCTCGAGCGGGAGCGTTGTTTTTGCTGGGGGCGGCGCCGATGAGAGAAAGACTAGCGCGCCAGTCCAGCGTAAAACGGGAGGAAGTCTCGAGCGGGAGCGCTGGTTTTGTTAGGACGGCAGCGAGCAAGAACACCAGCCCTGAGTAAAAAAGGATGAAGTCTCGAGCGGGAGCGTTGTTGTTGTTGTAGGGGGGCCGGTTTTGGCGGTCCCCCAAACCGCTCGAGCGTGAGCCTCAATTTCAATGAAAATGTAGCTGGCGCCTCGGCGAGAGCGCCAGAGCGCCTTTGGGGGGTCCAACAATAATACTTGGTTACTAATTAACATTCAGCAACAACACCACCACCAACACCACCAACAACAACAACAACAACAACAGCACCAACACAAACACCAGCAACAACAACCACAACAACAACAACAGCAGCAACAACAACAACAACACTAACGACGACGACGACAACGACAACAACAACAGCAACAACAACAACAGCAACAACAACAACAACAACAGCAGCAACCGCAGCAGCAACATCAACAGCAATGCGATCCACAGTGACGGGCCTGAAAACGCTAAAAAATGTTGCAGCGTTTCTAGCTCGTCAAGAGCCCAAGGTGCAAAACAGGATAAACAACAAAAAACGCCCAGGGCGTTTCTAATGAGGACCACGCCGACAGGACAGTCGTCGGCCGAGGGCTCTGGAGATAGGTCAGACTGCGCCTTCGAGCTTCCTGTACGCTCAGCGAGTGAGGGAGGCTGAATGTTGCGAGGCAGGGAGGGAGGATTAGGAAGGAGTCGAGCTACGGTGCAGGGGAACAGGGAATGAGCGACCACTCCAAACTTCACGAGAATGAATTAGCGGCTTCCGCGTCAGCGGTGAAGTCATGCGCAGCATTCGACGGAACGTAGTTTACCAAACTTTGGTCGGAGCGCAATGTGCACTCAGCGGGGTAGTTCTTCGTCCCAGATCATTGTTTTATGGCCCTGGGGCCAGAGAACGGGCCCCCGGGGGCCCAAATGACGGAGAATGCCGCGATTGAAACAGCACAATTTCAAAGATCTGGGGGAGACCCTCTCAGTACTAGGTCGGGCATGTCCCCCTACAAGTGGATTTTGGACGAACAATAAGGTAGTCAGAACATATTCCAAAATGGTAAAACATAATCTAAAAATCGTCCCCTGACTATCTTCTATTTTCGAATTTTCTCTTTGTAGAGAGACAGGCCCGACTCAAATCTCAGTCGTGACTCGCGGGGGAACCTCGGCCGTCCACGCGACGCCCAGCTGGGAGGGAATCCGATCCGTCGGTCTGGCGCGCGCCGGGCGGTGCCTTCTCTGTGCAGGGAGTCCTGGGGCCTGGGGCCGAACATGAAGACGAAGTGCCTCCGAAGCTGGGCGCGGCGGCGCGGTAGATTAGATGTCCCTCTGGGGAGCTTCCCGGCGCCACTTGTGCGTCGAAGCTGCGTCGAACGCCCGTCGACTGGAAGCGAACCCGAGTCGAACCTGAGTCAAGCCTGAGTCGAACTGATCAGCGAGCATCTGAGGTATAGCTGCGTCGCCGCCGTCGTTCGTCGCCGTTCGTCGTCGTCCTCGGGAGGGCCAGTCCGTCGAGGCAACTGGGGGCCCCTCCCCAGCCATTTCCCGCCCCCGCTTGGGCCCCCCGCGTGCCGCTCGTGGTCACGGCTGGACCCCGCGTGCAAAAGCGGGCCGGGGACCCATTTTGAGCAGGGCGGGAACGCCCTCCTTGTCTCAACCGGCCCTCCTCCGACGTCGACGGGGGTCCAGAGATCGGAGAGAGAGCGCGTTTCACGGGCGCACGCCTTGGGAGCATCTGGCGGCGCGTTTCGAACCCAGGGGGGGCACCCCACCCCAACATTCGGCGCCGTCGATCAGAACTAGGGGGACTCCCCTCCCTCCTGACCCCCCTCCTCCCCGCCCCCCCCCTTCCCCGGGCGCCGGCGCCGGCGCTGGCGCTGGCGGCGGTCGGCAGCGCCAACGGCGGGGACGCTGGGACAATGACCAAAGAGGGCCCAGAGGCCGCAGATGGGAACACAAATCGCCATATCGAGCCCTCGCCCCGCAAAAGCCACTGGCAGGCCCTTAGAAAGGTCCAAGACGCCCAAGAGACGCCCAGGAGCCTTCACAAATGCTCCTCAGAAGCCCCAGAGACCCCTCTGACGAGAGCTCTGACCCAAAGCCAAGGCACGGTGGCGGTAAGACCAGAAGGCCACACCAGCAGCAGCACAAACCACCACACCACCACCAAAAACCACCACACCACCACCACCACCACTGCCGCCACCACCACCACAACCACCACAACCCGCCACCACCACCACCACCACAAACCACTACACCACCACCACCACCACAACCGCCACCACCACCACAACCCTACATAACCTACAAAAATCTCCACAACCACACCACCACAACCACCACCATCACAGCCGCCACCACCACAACCCACCACCACCACAACCACTGGCAC
>CAUYUJ010008247.1:260000-277500 GCA_963575745.1 Prorocentrum cordatum | reverse complement strand
CCCCAGGGCCCGACACCGGGCGGAACCGCCTGGCGTGAAAACCTGCAGCGCCCAGGTCGGAGGGCCGTCTCCGAAGGGGCCCACGAGCACACAAATGAATACATACGAATAACAGGATTCCCCATGTTCCCCATAAGTTCTGGGTTCTTGTCTTGCCCCCCCACTTCCCCCATCACTTCCCCTATGTTCCCATATCTTCTGGGGAATCGACGATTCATTGCGTCTGTGTGTTTTTTGCCCTCCCGAGCCTCCTCCTACTGGCCCGCTGCTCCCTTGAGTGCCTTTCGACAGAAATATCCACCCGATCAACGTGAGATCAAGATGGCGAGCGGGAATGAGATCGAAGATCACGGCAGGAAATATTAGAGCTCTAACGAATTGCTGAATTTTGAGAACAACATTTTCAACTGACCCAAAGTAATTAGACAAAACTTCCGTCGAGATCTTTCGAGCCCCCGATCCCTCTGCGAGCGCTCCTGCACGCACAAGACTTCGCTCGGGGATCTTCTGACCCGGGTCAATCCAGACCCGGGTCAACAGGAAACCAAACACTGCAATGCAGGAACATACAAACTGCAGCGCAGGTCTTCGCACACCCGGGTCAGCCAATGGGCGCGGCCGCCTCGCGGCCACGAGCGGCTCGCTGACCCAGGTCAGCCAGAGGGGGTCTTCGCAGGATCCTGCAAGATCCGGTGCCCTGGTTGACCCCCGTCTGCATTGACCCCCGTCTCTTGGTGGCCCCCAAACCAGGTGGTGAGACACCCGGTGGTGACCTGAAATCCCAAAAACGAAATTCTAGGTTCGGGGGCACATGGTCACCACCGGGTTTCGTGATTCCCGGGACCACCCGCGCTCGAGACATCCTCGAAACACCACCCGAGTTCCAAAGTCCGGTGGTGACACCAATTCGCCCCAGACTCACCACCGGGTGTTCTCACCACCACGTTTGGGGACCCCCGAATCTCGAGGCTCCCGATTCGCAGCCGGGGTGCGCACTCCGGGCGCGCCCGGCCGGCCTGCCTCCGCGGCCTCGCCGCGGCCCGGGCCCGACCCCCCTGGGGGTCGGGCGAGCGGCTCGCTCCCCGGGTGGCACGGCTCGTCCTCCCCGGTGGTTTCGGGCCGGGCGAGAGGGGGGGATGGCCAAGGGGGGCCCAGACCTCCGACGCCGGGAGAGCCTCACGGCGCAGGTTTTGGACCATGTTCGGCCTCGGGAGGCCCTCGCCGGGCCTCGGGAGCGTCAACAAACGGCTCGGGATGAAAAGCCGGTCCCAGGGAAGGTCTCCAGACTTCGGGGGGCCGACGTCGTGAGTTTCTCACGACGTCGGGGGTCTGGGGGGGTTGAGAATCAGCTCACGCAGCTGATTTTCGCAGCGCCTCCCGGCGCCACAGGCGCCCATGTATCGAGGAATGGGCCCCTTCGGTGGGGCCGAAACCACCTGCAGGCAGCAGATTGCGCAGTCCCCCCTTTCCCAATCCCCCCCTTTCGTCCGGCCCGATTGTTCGACTCGTTCCCCGGCGGAAGTAACGCCGATTTGAAAGAACTCGTTCCCCAGCGGAGGTCATAATTGAAACCGTTTTGTCAAGATGTCGTAGCGACCATAAACACCCCCAGATCGGCGGGATCGGCGGATGCAGCCTCAGACCCCCTCGCGTCCTGACAAAAATCGGGACGGGAGGCTGTTCGCGACTTTCGGCATCAGGTTGGAGCGATGGGGGCAGCCCAAATGGGGGAGGCGGGGCGAGGTGCAGCAGTTCGTGGACACTACTTAGTGCTGCTCAGCTACTGCTGGGGGGTGCGAACTATTGCACGGGGCGGATAAGATTGCGTGTGAAAGAACGCGGAATTGCCATCCACGCTCATCGATTGCGCCCAGACCGCAAACTGATGCATCCATGCCTCACCTGTTGTGCGTATTGCACCTCCACTGGCCCCACCATCTGCGCCTCCCCACTGCTGTGGCTTAGGGCCCTCGCCGGGCCCAGGGATCGTCACAAAACGACTCCGAATGAGAAGCCGATCCCGAGGAAGGGGTCGAGACATGGGAAGCCAAGCTGTTAAAAATCGCGACATCGAGGGCCCTTTCCTGTAGACTCCAGCGAAAGGCAAATTCGCTTGCATGCCTTCCCCCCCCAATGGTAACCCTCAGAGAAAAACAAGTCCTCCGACGGCCTTCCGAAGGCCTCCCGACGACGACA
The DNA here is from genome assembly GCA_963575745.1 of Prorocentrum cordatum. NCBI lineage: Eukaryota > Dinophyceae > Prorocentrales > Prorocentraceae > Prorocentrum > Prorocentrum cordatum. Next base: position 275,304 of record CAUYUJ010008247.1, on the reverse strand, counting down.
TTGACCGTTAGCCTGCGCAGGTCCTCCCTCGACGACGCTAGGCCCTCCCGAGGTCCGTCATGAGCACATTGTTATCCTGGATCGCGTTCCGACGGCCCCGGGGCCCGAAAATAGACACCCAAACAAGACAAGACAAGACAAGAAACCCGTGCACACACGAAGGATGCGTGGGCAGAAAACGAATTGAAACAGTTGCCAGAGCGTGGCATGCACGCTTAGAATGAAGTTGGATCGGCCACAGCTGCAGTGCAAGTCTGCGAATATCGGCTGGCAGCATCACATCAACGCATCCGTAACCACAGGCGGCCGCCGCTGGGGGTTACATGTTACATGTAACCGGCAGCGCCCAGGGATTCCATGTGACTGGGACGCCAGGGGAAGAGGAGGACGAGGAGGAGGAGGAGGAGGTGGAGGAGGGGGAGGAGGGAGGAGGGGAGAGGATGGACACAAACAAAGCTTCAGATACTAAGATGTTCAAGACTATATGCGGATTGTGCCCATTAATGTGTAGGTCTTTCTCTGCGCCGGCGGGGGCCAAATTCTTGGGCGTGCCGTCTGCGTTGCGCACCACTTGACTTACAAATGAACTGTCTGCGTGAGAAGCAAATATGTTACATAGCTTCACTTGGCGATCACATGTTATTTGCAAAACATGGTTTGGATCCTGCCAGCGCGCACGGTGTCATATTCTATTCTCGACAACTAACTAATGAGGGATATCAAATCTCTTCCGCACACAACTGCATTCGAAAGCGTCCAGCCTTGTACTACCAGCCTTTGGCAGCCGCAAAGAAACCAAGGAGTAGGAGTAAAGTGATCTTGCTACGCACGAAACTGGTGTAGATTTGCATCTTCCTTGCCCTGCTCATTGCAACATGCTCCCACATGTTGTGCAACTGTCGCAATGAACCTCTCCCTTCGCCCAGTCGCCGGCTTGAGTAGTTTCGCCCTCGCACTCCGTGCATGATCAAACCTCCCAAATCTGCTGCCTCTGTTGCGCTCTCCCCCAGCCGGTCTCGGCACCAAGCTGTTTGACGACGCCGGCATCTGCACGCCAGGCTGTCTGGCATGCGCCCCCAGAGCCAGACCCCCGATGTCATGATTCCGTCAAGACGCGGACCCCCACCGGGACCGAATTGCCATCCTGAGTCGTTTTTCAAAATAGGTCCCGCGGCCCGGTGAGGGCCCCAGAGGCCGAAAACAACGAAGAGCCTCCCGTCGTGGCTGCTTCGTGACTCGAGGGGGTAATTATTGGGAAGCCGAGCGGGGCCAACGCAGAGGAGCAAACGAGAGCATAACCTCCGCGCGGATTTCTTGGATCGGCGCTGGACCCCCACTCCTCCAGCGCGCGGAGCGCGCCAGCAGGGGCGGCGCTGGAGGAGGGGGGGCCCAAGGCCGAGCCAAGAAGACATCCGCGAGGACCTCCGAGGAATCACGCACAGATTATTGTTTTGTGCACCGCGCGCAGACCCTTCGAACATGGAGCCTCGAGCTTCCATCGAGCGATCGCTCGCAGACGACGGCGTCGGAGCTCCGCGGCGGCCGGCGGTGCCGTGGTGGCCGCAGCTCCGAGGCGGATCGGGGCGCGGCGACGCGAGGCCCCCCAGGGGTGGAGGAGGAGGAGGAGGAGGAGGAGGCGGAGGAGGAGGAGGAGGAGGAGGGGGGGGAGGGGGAGGGGGAGGGGGAGGGGGGCGAGGGCCGGCTCCTGGGGGGTGGGGAGAAGCAGCGAGCCGGAATCTGCAATACCTCGCCGACGGGTCGGCGATGGGGCCCCCGGCTGCGAGCCCGAACGATCCTGTGTGGGGTGAGCGACAGCGGGCCGCCGCCGACGATCCATGGGCGATGGCGGGTCGACGCATCCCCCCCTGAGCCTATTTCCCCCCCCCCCCCGAACTCTGCCCCAGAAGTGTGGCCGAGCCCTCAAGCCCTGGGTCCCTTGGCGCAGGCCTCTCTTGGATGGGGGCGCTCCAACCTCCGCTCGGCTCCGCGGGCGCAGGTCGCCCTCGCCTCTGCCTCCCCCGAGATCCACCGCCACGACAAAACCGCAACATCGTAAGATCCTCGACGGGAGCCCTGGGCCCCATCTTCCTGCGGCACTCTTCGATCCTGGTCCATCCATGAGGGCCCCCGGGGCCTGAAAACAGGGCAGAATCGCTCGCTGCGGAAAAAGATGCGACGCCATGATCTCGAGGTCCTGAACCTACTCCAAGTCCCTTCTCAATCGTCCCCCAGGTCTGGTTTTTAAGGCCTCTTTTTTGTAGCTGGGGGGGGGTCTGGTTTATTAGGGCGCTTTCTTTGGATTGGAGCTCAGGGGGTCCTGTTTATGTTGGCGCCCCGTCGAAGAAGGGGGTCCGAAATATCAGGTCGCATTTGGAGGGGGGTTCGGTTTCTTGGGGGGGCGATTATTAAGGGATCTGGGGTGCTCACCCCCCCCATGTTGCCTCTCATCTTCGGCCCCTCGACTGTTGCAGCTCCACGGCGGCCAGCGCAGCCACAGGACGACGTCGCCGCCGGGTTTCGGAGGTCCGCGCGGAGTTCTTGGATCGGCGCTGGACCCCTCCGTGGCGCGCGGAGCGCGCCCAGGGCGGCGCTGGAGGCGCCGCCCTTGGGAGCTCGGCGCCGATCCGAGAAACTCGCGCGAAGCTCCAAACATTTACGGACGGGGAATTTCTGGCCTGGCGTGTCGCGGCGGCGGCCCCGACGACACGCTCTCTATGCCCTGCGAGCGGACAGCGTGCGGCTCCGCCCAGCGGGGCGGGGGGCCCGGCGAGAGGCCCGGCATACTGCTCGGGGCGTCGGGGGCCGGGCCGTGGACAGCGCGTCGCGCCGCAGCGTGCTGGGCCAGAGCTGGCGCAGCGACACGCCAAGCAAACGCTCTGGACCGTAGAACTGTGGGCGTGGGCCCCCGATCTTTTGAAGGGGCCCTATGACACACAAATAAATAAAAGGAATCCCTATATTTTCCCCGTATTTTCTAGGTTTCTGTCTTCCCCCCCACTTCCCATATTTTCCAATCTTTTCTGGGGAATCGACGATTAATTGTGTCTGTGTGTTTTTTCCCCTCCTGATCTTGGACGCCCGACGTGGGTACGGAAAGAATGGGTAATTACGATGCCCAACAGCAGTTCCTCTTCATCCTGAACAGGACTCGCTGTCGGTGTCGCCGCGGCCTGTGTCCATTCGAGACAGAAGGCCGCCTGCTGAACAGCGGCCGCTGTTGGTTTGGGACAACATCTGTTGTTGGGCATTGTACCCATTTCGGTCGTCCAGACGATCGATCGTTGGAGTCAGCCCGGCGGCCGGCGCAGCCGCAGGACGACGTCGCCCACGCGCTCGGAGAGGTTGGCCCCCGCGACGCTGGCCTCGGCGGGGAGGACATCCTGCGGCCAGCCGCTGGGTGATGCCTCCGACGTCGTCGCCGCCGCTCGCGGCCACCGCCGCCGATCGGCCTTTCGAGGCCCTGCGACCTTGCGGTTCGATCGACCGATGGATCAAGGATCGATCGATTGACCGATGGCACACGAATGGTCGATCGATTGAGGCGCCCGCCCCCGATGGACCGATCGGCCCTCCCCTCCGCACCTCCCTGCACTCCCGCCGCCCCCTCTGCAACCGGATCCGCCGCTCCTGGCCCCGTCCTCCCCCATGCCTCGCCTCGCTCTCTCTCTCTCTCTCTCTCTCTCTCTCTCTCCCCCTCCCTCTCTCTCTCCCTCTCCCTCTCCCTCTCTCTCTCCGCCCTCATCCCCTCGTCCCCACCATCTTCCTCCCCCTCCTCCTCCTCCTCCTCCTCCTCCTCCTCCTCCTCCTCCTCCTCCTGCCCGCCCGTCTCCTCCCCCCCCCCTCCCGCCGCCCTCCCCCCTCCCCTCCTGGGCCGGCCTGCCGGAAAGGGGGGAGGAGGAGGAGGGGGAAGAGGCAGCAGGCGGAGCCAGGCGCCACGACTTGTCGAGACGTGGGCCCCCAGAGGCCTCGACCCATTCCCCAGGCTCGTGGAGACGTGAGGCTCGGGCACGGAAGACTCGGGTTGGCCTGACGGGCCCATCGTACAAATGGCCAGACCCAATCTGAAACTTGACGCGAGCTCCACGAAAACTGGCCCGTCAAAATAATCCAGGACGCGCTCGTCAGAAAATGTCGGCCAACCCGAGTTCCGGCTTACTCGAGTCTTACGTCTCCCCGACAGGACCAGTTTGTCATCCTGTGCCGTTCTCCGAAGGCCACGAAGCCCGGCGAGGGCCAGAAGAGGCCAAGAGTAACTAGCGAGACGCCCGCCGCAATGCGTTTGCCATGACTCGAGGGGGTCCGGGGAGGAGAGAGACGAGCAGAGAGAAGGAGGAGGCGGAGGAGGAGGAGGAGGAGGAGGAGGAGGAGGAGGAGGAGGGGGAGGAGGGTGGAGGAGGTGGAGGAGGAGGTGGAGGAGGAGGAGGGAGGAGGGAGGAGAGGAGGGGAGGAGGGAGAGGAGGAGGAGGAGGGAAGGAGGAGGAGGGGATCAGAGACGGAGGGGCCCCCGTCACAGCTCACGGAGTTGGGGGTGGGGCCGCTCGGCTGCCCCCGAGCCCAGGGACGGGGGCAACGGAGGAGGCCAGACGCTGCGAGCATCCGACCCAGGCAAAGTCATTCCGATCTGCGAGAATCCGATCCCTCCCCCTCCCCTCCTCCTCCTCCTCCCTCTCCTCCTCCTCCCCCTCCTCCTCCTCCTCCTCCTCCTCCTCCCTCCTCCCCCCTCCCCCTCCCTTCCCCCCCCCTCCTCCTCCTCCTCCTCCTCCTCCTCCTTCCTCCTCCTCCTCCTCCTCCTCCTCCTCGTCCTCCTCCTCGTCCTCCTCCTCCCTCCTCCCCCTCCCCCTCCCTCCTCCTCCTCCGCCTCCTCCTCCTCCTCCTCCTCCTCCTCCTCCTCCACCTCCTTGCCCCAGAGGAGTTACGTTGCTGTTCATAACGTCTCGACCCATTCTCCAGGACCCGCTTTTCATCCTGAACATTTTCTGTGTCCCTCAATAGTGTTGGGTCCCCAGACTACTGATACCCTCTGGACTACAGGTACCCCCTCCCCGGACTACACAGGTACATACCCCCCCCGGACTACAGGTATCCCCCCCCGCTCTTACGTACCCCCCCCCCACCGGACTATACAAGTACCCGCCCCGGACTACAGGTACACCCCCCCTGGACTACAGGACCCCCCTGAATTCGTATACTTTGACGAACAACATGCGCGCCCCCCCCCCCCCCGCGGACTGTGACTACAGGTACCCCCGCGAGGCCCCACCACCCCCGGACTACAGGAATCCCCCCCCCAGACTACAGGTATCCCCCCCCGGACTACAGGTACCCCCCCCCCGGACTACAGGTCCCCCCCCCCCGACTACAAGTACCCCTCCCCCGGACTACAGGTACCCCTCCCCTGGACTACAGGTACCCGCAAGACTATTGAGGGACACCCCCGAGGCCCGGCAAGGTCCCCCAGGGCCCGAAAGCTGCGAACAACACTCCCGTCGTGACTTCTGCCGTGACCCGATGGGGGTCGAGGACGGAGGCAAAGGCAGGGGCATGCCGCAGGAGCCGGAGGAGGAGGTGCGGAGGAGCGGAGACGGAGCAGGTGGAAGACGAGGCCCGCACGGCCGCCCCCGCGGCGACGGCCGCCGCGGACGCGTCTGGGCTGGTCAGCTGGCCCAGGCGGCCGTCGATCCGCCGGAGCCTGCCCCGCCAGCGTGGTCGTCGTCGTGGTCGTCGGCGTCGTCGTCGTCGCCGTCGTCGTGGCCGTGGTCGTCTCGCCGTCGCCGCCGCCTCGTCGCCGGCGTCATCGCCGCCGTCGTCGTCGCCGCCGCCGTCGCCGTCGTCGTCGTCGTCGTCGTCGTCGTCGTCGTCGTCGTCATCTCGCCGTCGCCCCGTCGCCCTCGTTGTCGTCGTCGTCGTCGCCGCCGCCGCCGTCGTCGTCGTCGCCGTTGTCCTTGTCGCAATCGTCGTCGTCGTCGTCGTCGCCCGCGAGGCGCGGCCCGTCGCCGCGGGGCGGCGCTGAGCCTGCGGCGGCGGCGAGGGCGGAGACGGAGACGAGCTCAGCTCTCCGACGCCCTTTATCGATGTCCAGTCGCGCGGCGCTTCCTCGGGTGCGTCAGGGTCACGTCAAAAGCCACCCCGCTCGCACGAGGGAGGGGCCCCCAAAAGGGCGCGAGGGGAAGCTCAGGTGCCCGTGCGCTGCGGGTGTAGGAGAAAAGCTGGGTGAAACATCAGCTCTCGTCGTGCCGTGAGGCCGTCCGCCCCGAAGTGGGGTCATGCAGAAACCGAGGAGCCGAAGTCAGGGAGGAGGACAGGGGCGTGATCTTGATTTCCGATTCTCTCCGCGCAGCGGTCGTTACCTGGAGGGGGGAACGAGGGCGCCAGGTAACGGTAACGCTTGGAACTTGGGCGGGGTGCGGAACCTGCGCGATGCCTGCGAGCACCGCCGGGGCGCCTGCGAGCACTGGGAGCTCCCCCGAAACGTACGACCGCTACCGTAACGTACGGGGGGGGGGCGGGTTCCGGGGGGGGGGGGGGGCAGGATCCTCGCGGCTCGGGCCGGCTCTGTGCAGGCCGCGGGAGGACGGGGTCCACGGCGCCGGCCGCGGTCTTCGCATAGGATGCTGTATTTTTCGGGGCGTCGGATCTTGGGGAGGGGGGGCGATGGAGGGCAAGAGGAGGAGGAAGGAGGAGGAGGAGGGATCGATTGTCGAGTCAGCGTGGTCGCTTTTCATTTTTTACCGGGCCTTCAGGAGACCCCGTCGTCGCCACGGATGGATCCGCCTAAGGGTGCGTCCAAGAGGGGGAATCGCAAGACACAGCCCGAGGGTGCGGCCCAGGGGGGGGGGCGGAGACGTGCTGAAACAAGGCAAGGAGACAACGAGATCTGGTGAGAGGTCAATAGTCATCACCCTCCTCTTGGCCGCCCCCAGTGATACCTCATGTCGGACTCCGGAGACCGCTCTTCTTCGGGCCTCGGGGCGATCCGAGCGCAAAGCTGCCCACGACAGGCATAATCACCTGGAGCCGCGGATTGGGTACTCACATCGGGGGACGCCCCCAGACATCCGGTTGCTCCGATTTTTTCGATGCGTTGGCCCCTGAGGTCTGGACCACTTCCATGGGGCTGGTGTTTCGTACCGAGTCGTTTTCTTGACGGTCCAGAAATTCCAGAAGCCCGCTGACGGCACCCAAAGGCCGAAAATATACCCGATCTGGCCGCTCCATTCTTTTTGTCCGGAGGTCTGGACCACTTCCCTAAGGCCGGTCTTCCGTGCGGAGTCGCATTTTTGGACGGTGCCCAAAAGCCCGCGGAGGGCACACTCAGGCCGAAAAGAGCCCTAGACTGGGAGGCGGAAGAACCCCCCAGACGTCCACCGTCTTGACAACAAGTTCAAGGCGGCATGCGTGCTCAGTCTTCGGCCGAAGTGGGCTGCTCTCCAGTCCTGGGGTCGTCGAAGGATTCGGGCACGCGCGAACACAGACTAGGAATCTGTGGATATGGCGCCTGGGCGCGAGATCCACGCCAATGAGGTCTGAAAGCGGGACCCAATGCACACTCCTCAATCCATGCTAGCGTCTCCTCGAAAGATGGCACGGGATGAACAGCCAGTCGCAAGGAGGGCGTCGGGACCCCCAAGTCCGCAATGACGGACATCAAGACGTCGGGTGTCTCGCGAACAGGCGCGCCGGGAATCCATACTTCAGTCACGGGGCAACGTGTTTCAATGAACCACCTTATCGATATGCCAGCCGAAAAGATAAGGCAAGGCCTCGTGCCCAAGGGGGAATGCTCCACCATGAAGAAAATGTAGTGTGTCATTTCTGCTGCGCCTGCGGGACGAAGAACGCATCATGCTCTGGGGAGCACAGCGGACTCGCCACCCACCCGCTTGCGGACGCCGCCTAGAGGAAGGGGAGGAGGAAGAGGATGAGCAGGGCAATGGTGAGGAACCGGAGGGGGGACCAAAGGAGCTGGAGTCGGAGGAGGAGAGAAGAGAGGGGAGGAGGAAGAGAAAGGAGAAGGAGAAGGAGGAAGATGAGGAAAAAAAGGAGAGGAAGGGAGGGAGAGGACGGGGAGAAGCAACGCAACAGTGGAACAACGCGTGGGCAATTTAGAAAAGGGCCCCACTCGCGCCAAAACTGGCCATGAACTGTGCCCGACGCACGTCTTTTGGTGTCGCGGGTGGCCTTAAATGGTGGGGTTCCCCCCAAAATGGAAGAGGGGGAGGAGCGGGACAACGGGGAGGCGGGTGGGGGAGGAGGGTGAAGGGGAAGGAGGAACAGGAGGCAAGGGAGAGGATGGAGAGGATGAAAAGGAGCATTGCCAGGAAGAGTAACTACCCCTGAAAACCCTCCTGAATTACGGAACGGAGAGGAGAAGGCGCAGGAGCAGGAAAACGGGAAGGATGTCGTATTGACTTTGTCGGTGGAAGGGTGGTTGCGGGGGTGGGAGAAGGTGATTTCGTTGGTTGGTTTGTTCTGTTACGTCGGGGCGTTCCAATAAGGAGCAGCATGAGACGGGGAAGGAGACTAAGGGAAGACGGGATGAGGGGCAGGAGGAGAAGGGACGCGGAGGAGGACGAATATGGAGAAGGTTGACGACCAAGGAGGAGAGGGTGATGATGAGGGATACCAGCTGAAATGCGAAACTCGTCAACAATCCTGCAATATACCGTCCCGGCCCAAGTCACCTCGTCATAAGTCATACGTTCGTCTTTACTTCAAGAGGCGCCTCCTTGGAGCGCCTGAGCCCCATCGAACTGCCATTCAAGCGAGAGGCCGACATCAAAGAGAAGATGTACTGCATCATTCAGGCGGCCAAGAAGGACCGCGAAAGGGCATGGTCGCACATTCCAGGTGTGATCCCCGTGGTGCATCAAGACCACCCCCAACAGTGCACCTGCCGCACGAGCTTTCAACTTTGTTGATGGACTCCGAGTGCGCCTGAAGCGAACGCCCCATGTTGACAAGGACCCGCCCTCCATCCGTGCTGCTGTTCGCTACGTCAAAGGTTCTGGGTTAGAACCAAGGAAGTCCCAAACGATCGCCCGGCGTTGAAACGACGACGTCCTCCACCCCTGTAGTAGTTACGCACGCTTGAGACCAGCGCGCGCGGAGCTTAAATCGAGACTCAGTGTCGAAAATAAGCCACCCTCCCTCCACGCGCGTGACTGTTGCAAAACTTACGACGAACGTGCGAACGTGCAAGTCGGTCAGGCGAGGGCCTGATTTGTTGAAAATGGCTATCCCTTTTCGTGTCCCATTTTTGTTCGTCCCCCCCGTTTGGGCCCAGCTAGTGTCGCGACTGTCAGGCAGCGACAATCAAGCCAGGCCCACCCCTGACTGCGCCCCAGGCGTGGGCAACATTGTGGAACTACGGGTCAGTCGGCGAAACCGCGCCTCGAAAACTTGCGAGGCCGTGCCAGGCAAGTCTAGGCGCGCCGAGTGGTGGGCATGCGAAACAGCGTCACACATACAGGCGCGGAGCAGCGAAACTGGAGGAGGGAGAGGACACAGCTGTATAGCGGTTGCAACCCAAGGGGTCATCACGGGAGAAACTGAAATTGTGAACCCATTCGTTTGGCACAAATCTCGCGAAGCCGATGGCAGAACTAGCAGCGACGCAGATCATCGTAGCCCCTGGACGCTTCGACCCCGCATTCGCCGTGAGCACGTCCACAAACGCAACCACTAAGAGCAGTGTGTGTGTTCGAGCACTTGCGCAAAACACCACGCGCGCATATGCGTACAAGGTGGGCATTGGGACAACAAGGTGGGTTATGACGAACAAGGTGGGCGACATTGGGACAGTCAACCTCAGGCAGCCAGTTTCTCGGCCTGCCAGAGTGGCCCATCAGGGGTGATGGGCCGGGGTAGGGGCGGCAGGCAGACGAACGTGGACCTCGCGTTGAACGGCCTCGGGCTTCAGCTCAGAGAGGCGATTAATCACTCCATGGACGAGCTGACACGATTGAAACATGGCGGGAAAGGCAGCGTCGGCACCGCCCTGCGAGGTCAACTGCGCGAGCATGGCGCACAACATTACCATCGAGACCAAGTGCTCGCGTGAGCTCCGTCCAGCAGTCACTGGTGCCAGGGCGCTTGAAAAGCCAGGCGCACACGCGACGCGCAATAGACAGAGCAACAATGACATGCGACTCGACCGGGAACCCGAAGCGACCCGGCAGGATGAGAACGCATGATGCGGGCCACGCGTGACGCGCTTCAACATGTGCTCGTGCACTTGCTTGACACTCGTAATGGGGGGCTCGACCTGCGTCGCGAACTGTCATGCCGAAAGGCACATGGCTCGACGCGCAGCAACGACGATGGCGCCACTGGGAGCCAACTGCCGGAGTCAAGCACAGCGCGCAACCAATTTGGCCAGATGAGCTCTCCAAGCCCAGCCAGCCGCATCAGGGCCGATAGAAAGGCCGAGGCAATGCTTAGCCTCTCCGATCCAACGAGCTCCATCCCTCCACCCCAATGGTCGAACTTCCCTTCCCCCCCCCCCCCCGCAGCCGACCGTGCGACAGCGCGGCGCGCGTGCTAAAGAGCCAGACTCATCGCCTATTCAAGCACGTGGTAGAGGCCCCAAATCGCAGGGAGAGGGCGACGCGCATCGACCATCCCGAACAGGCAGCCAACGGCATAGCGATAACTCGCGCACATCATATTTCAGAACTTCCTGTCGTACTCAGGGGCTCCCGCGGCATCTAGCGCGGAGAAAAAAACACGCGTGCAGGAACAATGGAAAAGCAGCGCAGCCGGTAGAGAATATGGTAGAATTGTCGCAACCAACAAATGTCGCTGGAGCCCCCAGGTCTCGGCCCGCGCAACGCGCGCGAGCATCTGCCCCCCCCATTGGACACTTCTGCAATGGGGCAACAATCAGCTGCGACATTCTGTCGAGTGGCACGCAACACTTGCTAGACAGGAGCTTCGCGTCAGCGTTCGACATGGAGAGCGAACGCGCGCGCGAACACTCGCGACTGAAGTTCCCCCCCCCCCGTGCTGACCCTCTTCCGGTAGGAATGCCATCGGAAGCTCGCCCATGTCTGCCGAAAACGACTGAACACCACTGTGCGTAATCTCGAGGTAGCGGCCGCAGCGATGGCGCGGGGCGTCTCCTACGCGCCGGCGTGTATAGGGAACGCCGCCGGGCCCAGGCACCCAGCAACGAGGCGACTGCACCGCCTGAACGAAATTGCCAGATCCCTCTCCCCGAGCAACGCCCGAGTCAGATTCTCTGGGCACAGAGTGAACCTGAGCGAGAATTCTAGACCAGCGAGATCGACCCCCTGGAACCGCCGAAACAACATGCCCCCAGTAGCTAGCGAGCTCGTTGGCACCCGCAGCAAGCGAGGCACGCGTCTGGCCACGCTGACGCAGCACGGCTGCAAGACAAGCGCGACGCCTGAACTTCCCCCACAACTCCTGTTCCCGACAAAACTTGCCCGGGGCACACCTGTTCGCGTTCTCGGACATGCTCATCCCCGCGCGCCTGCTCCACCCCCTCATTCAACAGCTGCGCGCGCAGCGCTTGCGCGAGCCGGCGGTGCCCAGCCAGGTCGTAGAAGACCAACGTATCAATGTCAACGCAACTGCTGCAACGGCGGGCGGCGGGCGCGGGCGCGAGCGACGAGGCGGCCCTGCCGCGCTCTGATGCCACGCAAAGCGGCCATGCAAAAATGGCGCTGCTCGCGCATGATCTCCGCGAGCGGGCTCGCCGACGACGGCCCCGAGGCGTCGTTTGATACGCGGTGCGTGTACTGAGCTGATAGCAGCGGCAGCGTCGAAGGAATCGAGCTCGGCGGGCCACCTTCCGACTTCATTCTCCACCGTCTCACAGCGCAGCTCATTCTTGCCTGGCGAATTGGGACGATGGCCGAGGCCCCTGATCGAGGGCGGAGCGAATGAATCAGCGCGAGCATGGGCGTGAGATCAGGCGCGCGAGCGAGACGCAACTCGCGAATAACCGCGATCTGACTCGCAAGATCCGCAGCGACTGAACGGGCAGGGAGGAGGCGATGCGCTCGAATCTAGGCGCGCGAGCAATGCCCCCGAAGCGAATCTCGCGGCGCGCGTCGTCAGCCGCCCCCCCCCCAAAAAAAAAAAACTCCATCCAGCCGCGACGCCGACACCTCTGATTTCATTGCCCGCGGTGTCGCGAACATCCTGCCGACCGCCAATCCCCATCATGACGCGCCCCCTTCTTCCTCGAGGGCGGAGTTCCAGTCCCCCCGTATAATCGAGCAGCGTTGTTCAGCAGGCGGAAGGGCGCCCCATGGCTCGCCAATCGAATCAGCAGAGACTTGTAGCGAAGCGCATCTATACGGCCCGCGCGCACTCACGCTGGCGAGGATCCCCCTGCCAGTCACGAGACTCACGGGCCCCCCCCCCCCCCCCCCCCCCCCCCCCCCCCCCCCCCCCCCCCCCATGCCCTCCACGACGTGGCGCGACGTGGGCGGGAACTGTTGGACCAGCCCATGACAGAGACTGGTGGCAATGCCGCCAGCACAGGCAGAGTGCGCGAACACGGTGCCACCTTCGCTGGAGCCGCGGAATGCCCCTTGAAGCACGGCGAGGTCCGCGATCTGTCCATGCGTCTCCTGGGCACAGACAGCTTGCAATTTGCGGCACATGCCAATGAACTTGCAAAATCTGGAGGCTGCGTTCCATCGCCGCCCCATTCGGACAGAAACGCAAATACTCGTCGCTTTCCACGAGGCCACGCAGAGCGCGGAGGAGGGAATCACAGGCTGCTGGTACACTGCATTAAGGCTGACATGCAGAGGCGGTGGCGAACCGCAGTCGCGCGGTTCGAAAGTAAACGGCGCAGGACACGCATCCTAGGCAGGGTCAGAGGAAGGAGGAGACGAGACCGCCAAAGAAGACGTGCAACTTGAATTGGGCGTCTTCGAGTTAGCACGCGACGGCGTGGACTGCAACCAAGGGGGCGATGTACACAGTGTCGTAGCAGAGCATGTGCCGCCAGCTGCCATCCCTGAGCAAGCCGACGACGTTATAGCTGGTCGCGTGGCCCGTCATTCACGACAGGAGCCATCCCACGTGGCCCACGTTTGAATGACATCCTTGGCGACCCCCTAGTAGCATAAGTCACCCTCGTTTGGCTTGAGTGCGAGATGCCCCAGCGCATCCACTTCCCCTTTGGCAAATGAAGAATGAAGAACTCGCCGAGGAAGTTGCGGAAGCTATTGGCGTCAATCGTCAGCGACGCCTGGAACTTCTTGATGCTGCGCAGATGCTGAACCACTGGGCTCCACATCTTGGACATGAACCGCTGGCGCTGGCGAGCATCATCAAAAAGGTCCTGCCGAACGCGAAAGCCGTAAGTCTTGTTGCTACTGTCGTCGGCCCACTTCAACTCCTGCGCGATGAACCAGTTCTTGAATTCCGTTGCGAGCTCGACTGTGGCGGCGTGGACGGACAAGCTCCGGCTGGCCTTGGCGAACTTGGCGTCCGTGCCCAAGAGTAGATGCTCCATCGGTCCCCAGGTTCGGCGGCGAGTCACATCAAGAATATCAAGCGGGTAGCCAGATATACAAGCGCGACAACGGTCAACGTGTTCAGCTTTTGCAGTGGCACCCCCTTTGGTGCGAGGGCGTTTCAAGCTCGCAGCAGAGGAGGGAACCGACGTCGCCGCTTGCTAGATCTGCCTCTCAGTCTTCTCTTGCTTAGCCTGCTGATCTTCGAACCGCACCTCGAGAGCGACGATCCACCCGTCGATGGCCCTGAACTGGTTGGAGAGCGTTGTTGTGGTCTCCTCCACCCGCGAGGACAAGTTGGCGAAACCATCTTCATAAAAGGAAGTGAACCACGCCACGCTGGAGCACCACAGGGCGAGAAACAGCCAAATTGGGGTGTGCGTCGGCCGAAAAAACGCCTGGCCTTGCTCCAAGGCCTGGGCCTCCTTGTTGGCTGCGCCCAAAGAACAAACACCAAGGCGCAGGCTTGAGCCTTGAGCCAACACGGCTAAGGAACACACGGCTAAATGTAGACAACACGAATATTCGCACGGACCTAGGGCGAAAAAACCATTCTGAAAACCATTCCTCCTCGTAGCCGCTGCGAAATTTAAACCAGAAAATTCAGAATGGTGAGGAAGTCCAAGAAGTCCTAAGCGAAACGCCCGGCCCGCCCTACTGACACGTCTTGGGATCCGGCACGGATGGACGATCTGAAAGAAAAGTGGGTGGGGGGAGAGGAAGGGTGGGTGGGTGAGGAGGTAGAACGTGGGAGAAGAACCCACGAACACGCCTCGGAGTCCTCTGAATCGTCTACTGACAGCTGCCAACCAATGCTGCACTGGACTACTTGCTCCCAAGATCTGGCAAATATTGCCTACATAATCAGCCCCTGCGGCCGCCAGATGCGAGGACGATGCGATGCAGGAGTACAGTTGGGCCGCTGAAGGAAGGAACGCGAAGTAAGGAACGAAGCCCCTTAAGGCCCCCAAACCACCTCCGTTCACGAGGACGGCTGGAGGAACAGCCATGGAAGAACCTGAGGAGCATCGAGCCCCTCCCGAACCCAGACTGTTCCGTATCCCAGCATCTTGACTGCATGTAGAAAAGACGTGCCAGACTCTGTGACAGCAGAATCGTCTCTTAGACCGACTTGAGCAGACAACTTCAAAACATTTCAAAAGGAGGACCAATAGAAACAAACATAAGACGAAGACACATGCGTAAGCAGAAATATCGGAGCTCCACGCGCAATTCTCAGATCGGCGCGTGCGCGAGGGGCGGTGCCCAGGGGCACCCAGAGGCTGAACGTGACAACGAACAAAACTACCCTAGTGCCTTTCCCGCAGCGAGAGGAGGTCGGGGGAGGAGGAGGAGGAGGAGGAGGAGGAGGAGGAGGAGGAGGAGGAGGACGACGAGGAGGAGCAGGGTGGCGAGGGGTAGCAGCAGCGAGGGGGCAGAGAGGGACGAAGATAAAATCGGGGCATGATAGATTTATAATCTCTGAGATCCGGCGGATCTGGAAGACGTATCGGGCGCCGCGGCCTTCTCAGAGCGTTCCGGAACGCTCAGAGAGCGTTACAGAATGTTCTGGAACGGATCTATCCTCGTCCTAGCCCAGTCTGGCCCACTCCAACCTCCGCGGGAACCAAGAAGTACCAATTCTGGTGCTCCGCAAATCTCTCCGGGGGCGCGTTCTGACCAGAATTTCGAGGCGAACCCAGCCGTGGCGACGAGGGCATCCAAGAAGGCCCAAACTGGCGAAAACGAGGGAAAGGTAGCGGCACCGGTACCTGTCCCTCATCCGAGGAGGAGCTGGCTGGCGA
>CAUYUJ010008247.1:237500-257500 GCA_963575745.1 Prorocentrum cordatum | reverse complement strand
CGACGATGAGCGGGTTGAAGGTAGCAAGATGCACACGGCTGTCGAAGATGGCTTCTGGGCGTTCGTTGTGCTCTATGCGGCTGAGAACGGCCTGCAAGACATGCACTTCATCAGTCGCACGACGCGGGGCACGTGGCACTCGCACCATGCCCGCCTGGGCAGGGTAGAAGCGTGGGTCGTCAGGCTGATCCGGAGCGCAGGCTTGCTCGAGATGGGGATGCCTGACGCGAACATCCATTTGACGTCTCAGAAGAGCGGGGAGGATGGTAAGGGCGTTGCTTGTCAACATTTGCAGCTGACCCACATGATCGACAACGATCCCGAATGTTTGTGGAGTGTCTTGAACGACGGAGTTGGCAACTCGGGCCTGTCGATCAGGCGGAGCAAGGGCCGCGTCATCCAGGACACGCGCATCCGCCCTGTGGATAGCAGGCGGTGGCTTGATGAAGACGACGACTGGCTGGAGAGGTGCGACTCGTGGTTCCAGGTTGCCGAATACTTCCAGCTGGAGCCACTGGACATCTGGGATGCGTTGGTGAAGCTCGGGCCGCCGGTGATGCCACACCCCGCGTCGCGCGGAGGCAGGCCCCTGACAGCGGCGGACGTGATCGATCTGTGTCAAAGCGGTGGTCGCCGCGAGCCTAGCCGCAGTCGCGGCCGTCTGCGCCATCCTCGCGGCGACGATGACGACGATCATGCTGATGAGCCTTGCCGAGTTGAGGCCAGGCGCCGCAGGGGCAGCGCTGTACAGCCTGCTGACGCTTGGCAAATCCAGGCGTCCATGGTTCAAAATGAAGAGCCGCACTGGACTCACACGCGACGGCCGCCTCTGCCCGCGACCCTGGATGTCTACGTGTCTGGCTGTCACTTCAGAGCTCTGTACCGTGGCCCGTGGCCGCGGCTTATTCAAGGCTGCGTACCTGCTGGAGGCCGTGCATCCCGACGATGGCCACCCATTCTCCGGCAAGGTCCTCAAGCCCTGCAAGGGAGCGGACCCAGAGCCCAAGTTTTTTTGCATAACACAGGCACAGCAGCGTTTACCCGCAGATTCTTGCGGCAGCTCCCGTCTTTGAGCTCAACAGCGTTGCACAGCCTGTCTGTCAATAGAACGGCTGGATCACTGAGCTAGCCGTTCCACTGGACCAGGCGCTAAGGTGCGGTGCATGCTCCGGGCAATGCATTGTTGGAGCAGCGCGATGCATGCTCCCAGCGGCCACACACGGGCATTCCATGGATGGCCCGTCCCTCTGCAACTTTGGAATGCTGGAGGGCGACGTCGTTATCCGCCGGCCCCCTTGTGGGGCCACCAGGCTGCGAGGCGCGTGATTCGCAGTTTCCTGTACCAGTTGTAGTTTGTAGTTTCCAGTGTTACAGTTCTGCTTCTTGCTGGTTACTGTAACTAGTTGACTTCTTGCTGGTTACTGTAACTAGTTGATTGACCGCGCGAGGGGGGGGGAGGCCCAAACGGGATTTTTAGCACCCCCTGGGCGCGTTGTCTGAATTGCTGGGGGGGCTCGAAATCGACACCCCTCACGCAGATCCGCGGGGTCAGGGTCCAAAAACACACGGGATTTGCCACATTTCTGAAATTCGGTGCCACCCCTCACGCAGATCCGCGGGGTCAGGGTCCAAAAACACATGGGATTTGCCACATTTCTGAAATTCGGTGCCACCCCTCACGCAGATCCGCGGGGTCAGGGTCCAAAAACACATGGGATTTGCCACATTTCTGAAATTCGGTGCCACCCCTCACGCAGATCCGCGGGGTCAGGGTCCAAAAACACAGGGATTTGCCACATTTCTGAAATTCGGTGCCACCCCTCACGCAGATCCGCGGGGTCAGGGTCCAAAAACACAGGGATTTGCCACATTTCTGAAATTCGGTGCCACCCCTCACGCAGATCCGCGGGGTCAGGGTCCAAAAACACAAGGGATTTGGCACATTTCTGAAATTCGGTGCCACCCTTCACGCACATCCATCGCAAGGCGTGGTAACCCAAACTGCGAGAACTCCCTCGGCCCTTTAATCGCAAGGTGTGGTAACCAAGCCCGTACACCATACACGTCTTACCAATCGCCAGGTGTGGTAACCCCTCTTGTGATCAGTTGGTTTTGCTGATTGCGTTCGGCTTCGCATGAAGTTTCGATACTGCTTCACAACAGCGCCAAGGCCTCATGACTTAGCTCTTCCATGGCCCATTCTCCGAGAGAGGGGGCCGGCGGCAGGGGGCGAAGCCCTTACGGATAATCGACGCTGGCTGCTCGCCTCTGTTTGACAAGGAGATGGCAAAGTCACAATTCAACAAGAATGTGATGAAGAAGTTCTGGGCCAGAGCTGGGCTTGTCATCGCGCCCGAGGAGCTGGCCAGATACCAAGGCTCATGGCAGAGTGCTTCGACGATGGCCGAGGCGCACGTCGCATTCGATTCTCGGTGGGACTCTCGCCGAAGCAGAGCTGGACAGCCTGCGCCTGCGTCTGTTCCCGCTCGTCCTCGCACCGTCCTCTCATCCAGCAGCGCTGAACAGCCTGCGCCTTGGCATATTCCTGCATGTCCTCACGTGGCCGAAGCTGAGTCAGGAGGAAGCAGCAGAGCTGGACAGCCTGCGCCCTGGCATCGTGCCACATGTCCTCATTTGGCCGCTGTCTTGGAGGAGCTCTCGGACGAGGTGCTGGAGTGGGTCACGCGCAACTTTCCCTGGGGCAAGCTGTCAAGGTACGGGCCCCTCTCTGACTGCACTGTCGGGTACCTCCCGGACGACGATTGCTGCACTGCTGAGGTCAAATTGGAGCTGCTGATCAGATTGACAACCAGACGCCGCGAGAGAATATGCAACGACTCCAGCATCGACATCCTGAGTGAAGAAGAGCTCGACCGTGCCTTGCGCGATTGGAAAAAAAGCGACTACGAGCAATGGATGCACCCCCAGACGCTGCGAGTGTGGCGGGCGGCATCGGGGCAGCCATGGCATCAAATGTTGCGCAAGGCTTTTCGCACGTTCCTTTTTCAACCCGCTGGGAGCTACGAGTTGTCCGTTTTCGTTCTCGTTGCTCCTTTCAGTGGTCGCAACTTGGAACTCTTCCGCAGCTCGTGGAACAGCTCCGCAACTGGCGCCAAAGCTCTTGAGAAGGCCAAAGATGCCCTACGCCAGGCGGCAGGAGCGATCCAGCATGGACAGACCGCCTGAAAAAAACATGTACCTATGTATGTATGTATGCATGTATCTGTGTATGCATATCTGTGCGTATGTATGTATGTATACATGTATGTTTCTATGGATTCCCTACCTAGGCTCTGCCTAGAAGGGTTCTTACCCTCTGTGCTTAAAGGGCCAGGCAATGGATCACGCCCCGGGCGGTCCCCCCGGCATCCGCCCCGCGGTTTCCCCAGTTGCGCCCCCTGGGTTCCCCAAGCTTAGCTAAGCGAAGCTTAGCTTAGCTTAGCTTCGCATATCTCGTCTTAGCTTAGCTTGGCTTAGCTTAGCGTAGCTTTGCCTAGCCTAGCTTGGCTCAGCTTAGCTTGGCTGATATCATCTTAGCTTAGTTGTTTTTATCTTAGCTTAGCTTGGTTTAGCTTAGCTTAGCCTAGCCTAGCTTAGCCTAGTTTAGCTTAGCTCAGCATAGCTTAGCTTACCCTAGCTTAGTTTAGCGCAGCCCAGCATAGCGCAGCGCAGCGCTAGCACAGCACAACACAGTATAGCATAGCATAGCATAGCCAAGCATATCGTAGCATAACATAGCATAGCATAGCATAGCTCAGCATAGCATAGCATGGCGCAGCATAACACAGCATAGCATTGATTAGCATAGCACTGTGCAGCATGACATCGCATATCACAGCACAGCATAGCATAGCATAGCGCAGCAGAGCATAGCATAGCATAGCATAGCATAGCGCAGCATAGCAAGAGCAAAAGCAAAGGCAATGCAAAGCAAAAGCAAAAGCAACACCAATGCGAAAGTGTAGATGTAGATGTAGGTGTAGGTGTAGATGTGGATGTAGGTGTAGATGTAGATGTGGATGTAGATGTAGGTGTAGATGTAGGTGTATATGTAGATGTGAGTCTCGCTGTTGATGTTTATGTGGATGTAGATGCAGGTGTAGATGTAAATGTAGCTGTCGGTGTAGGTGTAGATGTTGCTTTCCTAAATACTCCAACTCCTAGGTAGGGTCGCACTGGGATAATTTGTGACCCGCCCTAGGGTCCAGCCCTCCGTGGAGCCACGCCGTGCAACAAAATACGCCACGTCGAATGCCTGGGCCGCCCTGCTTCCTCCTCCCCCCCTTCTGCCTCCTGCTCCGGCTGCAGGCAGCAGGAGGCTGTGGCTCCGTTCGGCTGTGATGGCGGGGTGGGCCCTCCAGGCGCGGAGACATCCGGGCGCCTGCGCACTCCGCCCGTGGGCCCCTGCGGGCCCGCGACAGGCGTGCGCACCGGCCCTTCCTCCCTGGAGGCCCCGGCCCTCGCGCCTGCACGACGGGCCCTGCCCCACCGCGCGCGTGCCGAGCCCATGTCCGTGAGGCTCGGAGCGGGGCGGCGCTCGCTGGGTTCCTGCGGCGCTCGCGCGCGCAAAGGGCGAGCGGGAGCGCGGCGTCCCCGCCGCCCCCGGTCGTGGCAGGGGCCTCGCTCCCTCTCCAGTCCGGCAGAGCGCTCCGGACCGCGCAGCTGCGGGGCCCCCAGGCCTGCCTCCGCCCTCGTCCCTCCGCGTGCCTCCTCCCTCCTCCTGCTTCCCCTTCTCCTCCCTGTTGCTACTCCTGCTGGTTATCCTTGTCCTCCCGCTCCCTCCCGCCCTCCACTTTCCTGTTCGATGTTGCCTTCGGCCATCGAGGATCGAGAAGGAGGGAGGTTTCTGGCCGGCTTCTGGAAAGTTCTTCGACGTTTCCTGCTTTCGGGCCGGGGATGTCAAGAGATTATGACCAAGGGCGGGAGCACCTCCTCCTCCTACCTTGTCTATCGAAGCCCCAGATTCCGGGGGCCCCCAGCTCCTCCATTGTGACTTCTCACGACGTGGCTTCCCAAGGGCCTGGACCCGTTCGGAACGGACCCCTAGGGAATGGCCGGGGGGCGGCTTTTCATCCGAATAGTTTTTGGCAGTCCCGGGGCCTGCTGAGGGCCCCCTGAAGCTGAAGATGGGCAGGAACCCTCTGTCAGAAGGCATCAGAATGGGTTGAAAACAGCTCGACCCCCAGACTTGGACACGGCCTGGGGGTCTGCGCTGGATGGGCCCCCAAAAAATCCAACCCCAGACCTCGGACTTGCTTCTTGGCGGCTGAGGTCACCGCTGGGATTGAGGGCGGCGGGGGT
Source organism: Prorocentrum cordatum (assembly GCA_963575745.1). Taxonomy (NCBI): domain Eukaryota; class Dinophyceae; order Prorocentrales; family Prorocentraceae; genus Prorocentrum; species Prorocentrum cordatum. The sequence continues at coordinate 252,199 of CAUYUJ010008247.1, read as the reverse complement.
CAGACGTGGATGATGCTTAGGTGGGTGAGATCTGGCCTGGCCTAGATGCTAAGTGTGTCACATGTGGCCTAAGTCGTTTAGGGTGATGGAAGGCTCCGCTAAGTGCGCTCCCCCTTTATAAACCATTCAGGGCACCTGCAACTCACTGATAAACTAGACTTGGCCAATGATACTATATATATACGTATTCAAAATATGTTTATATTTATCTATATGTATATATAAGAATATATGTATATGTATGTGTATATATGTATTTACATATAGATATGTCCTCGTAGCATCCGCTTCAAGCCAGATCCCCTTAGCACCCCCCGCGGTCATCCGAGGGGGGCCGAGCAGGTCGAGCCCAGATCATTGGAAAACAACTGGATTTTTCGGTCGCGACCAGCAATCACCGATCGGCACTCCAAATCGGTCGCGACCGATTTCCCGAATCGGTAGAGACCGATCTCGTCGGTCGCGACCAGAAGAATCTGACACCCAACGATCAGGGTGTCAGGGGCGCTTGGTTGCCGCGTCATATCTCGGACCCCGGCGGCCACGACTCTGGCGCGCCTAGGACGCCCTCGACACAGCGCCGCTGGTGGATACCGTCAGGGGTTTCGAAAGCTTACGAAAACGCAGAAACAGTCCGAAAACCGCCCTAAAGCTAACGACTCGAAACTTCATCCTCTGGCCGTTCCCCCATGATCTGGGAGACCGCCTCCACGCGGCCCGCGCTGTCCAGGATGTGGCAGCAGTGGGCCTGGACCTCCGCGCACGCGCGCGCGGGGGGGGGGGGGGGGCACTCGCAGGAGGAAGGAGCAGGATGAGGGAAAAGGAGGAGGAGGTGGAGGTGGTGGGGGAGGAGGAGGAGGAAAGGGCAGGAGGGGGAGCAGGATAAGGCGGAGGGGGAAGAGGAGGACGAGGAGGAGGAGAAGGAGGAGGAGGAGGAGGAGAAGAAGGAGGAGAAGAAGGAGGGGGAGGAGGGGGGCGGAGGATCAAGCTAGGTGCGCTCTCGTCATATCTGACATCCGACCCCTCCCTCCCATCCCATACTATGGCGTAGATCCCATACTCGCACAGCCGGATGTTGAGCAAGGCAATGATCCCGAAAAGGGTACGCGATGCATTGCAGAGCACGGCGTGGCATGGCGTAGAAGAGCACCGCAAAGCGTAGTATGTCACAGCGTGGCGTGGCGTAGTGAAAAATTGCATCACAAAATTTTGCAACGCAAAAAAATGCATCGCACAGCGGTCCCGAACATAACATTGCATATCATGGCGTTGAAGATCAAAGCGTCGCATGGCATAGCATGACGTGGCACTTACGCACTGGACATGACAGCTGCAGCTGAAGGCGTGGCATCGCGCAGCGGAACGCAACCTAGCATTGCATTGCATGCCGTGGCATGGCACGGGAGATGGCGCCAGCGCTGCAGCGGGAGCACGATTCGTAACGAGCGGAAGCGCGGAAATGAGGCCACCGCTGCAGCGGGAGCACGATTCGGAACGAGCAGAAGCACGGAAATGAGGCCAGGGCTGCAGCGGGAGCACGATTCGGAACGAGCGGAAGCCCGAAAATGAAACCCGCGCCTTAGCGAGAGCATCATTTTGACAAAAAAAACCCAGCGAACACCCAACTCCGGGAATTCCTGTGTAAAAAACCGTACGCGGAGGGGTGCCTGCTATCTTCCGCACGCCATCAGGGGATGGAGGAGAGTGTATTCATATTGTGAAATTGTGGAGGGGCAGCAGGGGGAAGAAGGGGGAGGAGAAGGAGGAGGAAGAGTAGGAGGAGGAGGAAGAAGAGAAAGAGGAGGACGCGGAGGAGGAGGAGGAGCGAGAGAACGTCCACTTGCGGATGCATGTCACGTTACGGCCGACGCGGCCCCGCGCCGCCCACGAGGCAGGGGGGAACCCCCCAGCGCGTCGCGCAGCGGCGATGGCTGCCGCGTTCATGTCGCAGGCGTTGTAGGACGGGAGAACAAGGGCCCGGGCCTCATTGATGGAGGCCGAGCCGACATTCACGCCTTTCTGGATGCGGTGGAAGTTGTAGGACCAGAAGGCCACGGCCAGGAGGGCGATGGCGCGCGGAACGGCGTCGCCATCGCTCTGCGCACCGTTGAGGCCCAGGCGCGCGATGATGTTCGGGGAGACTTGTCCGCGAGGAAGGTAGAGCTGGACCCGCATCCTCGGGCGGGAAATGTAGGGCGCGATGTCGTCAGTGTTCTTCTTGCTCTCGATGGTCGGGCAGCCGAAGAGGCGCGCGTGCTTGACGGGGTTGACGTGCATGCAGCAGCTCGCAGCCCAAGCGCCCGCCAGCGCCTCGAGGACATGCCAGAATTGCGACGGGGGGGCACGTGCGAGGTGAGGGCGAAGCACGGACCAGCCAGCAGCAAGCGAAGGAGGCCATTCTTCGATGTCCAGCATGTCGATGCTCTGGTTGCCGCTGCCGCCCTGGGCGGTGTCTTCAGGAAGCCAGCGGTCTTCATCGCGTACTTCCTGGGTGGTGAGCCAGCGGCGGCGGGCGCGATGCTCAACAGTTTCTTCGTCTTGGTCGCGTTGTGCCGCCGCTGTCGGGCGGCTGGGCTGGTAGAGGGAGTGGCGACGACTGCGGGCGCAGGACGCGCTGTGCCAACGGCGCTCGCAGATCTCGAGTGCGACTGCGCGACGGCGGCCGCCATCTTGCCAGGGGCCGGCGGCGCCGTCGAACACGTCGTCGAATTGCGGCCGACGGAGGCAGATGGTGAGGTGGGGGACGCGCCGCTCCATCCAGTTGCGGCAGTCGTCGTAGCTGGGGTCTAAATAGATGCTCGGGATCCATCGGGCGGCCCACGCTTCCGCGCGCTCCTTCATGTAGGCGAAGGGCTGCTCGGCGGCGGGCGTCTGCGAGGGCGCTGCAGTCGTCGGCATGGGTCGCGCGGCGAGGCATGCTTCGTCGAAGGGGCGAACAGACGGGAGGGCAACGATGAGCGGGATCTAGGCTTTCAAGCCCTTGAGGATGGTCTTGTCGAAATCGTCGGTGTAGAGGGCGGCCTGAGGCTCGTGCAAGTAGGCAGACTGCGGCGGTTTGCGTGCTATCTGCCTCCCTTTTCCTTGGGCCTTGCAACGACCCTCTCTTTGCATCGCGTCGTGGCGGGCGGGCGCGTCACGTCTGTGCCGACGTGCATTGTCAATGAAAGCTCGGCGACCAGCGGCTGCCGCGGGACGACGGGCGTCTGCCGGAGAACGAGTAGCGCGCTGAGGAGTACCAAGCACGCGCTTCAAGGTCTTGTGGATGCAGCCCTTGCAGGTCGGGGAGCGCAGGCCCGTGGCGATCTGCTCGAAGCGCTGCGCGATGGAAAGATCGTCTTCCAAGCAGCCAGCGCGCCAATGTCCTTGAACGACTTGGCAGACAGGAGGGCGATCCTCTGCAACTGCCCGGCGTTCGCGAAGTAGGCGCGTCCGCGATGTCAGAGTGGACGAGGCAGCACACCACGTGCTAGCCCAAAGCAGAGTTTCCCAACCCTGCGGCGTTTCCATACCCGTCCAGCGCTTGAAGGAGAAGATGTCTAATTTCGCGAAGCTGGAGGGAGCTGCTCGCAGTAGCTTTTGTAGCGCGTGAATCTCCTTGGCGGGGAAACACGGCGATGGAGGGTAGAGCAGTCCAGTGTAGGAGACGCAGGTGACGGCGGCGACGTTGTAGAGCTTGACGCTTCGCTGCAATGGCGAGCGTGCTTTTCAGAAAATCTGCGCCCTGCGCCGTCACTTGCCAGCTGGCGATTTCGCAGGGAGAGCGTGGCACAGGGGCCGACGAACGCACTCAGGTATAGCGAGCGTGGCTGGCGATCTTCAAACTTTCCATGGTGGGTAGATGTCGGCGAGCGCGGCTTGGATGGATGCGATCAGCGAGTGAGTGGGGAGCGCCCAGGTCTTGATGATGATGCACTTCTTGGCCTGCAACTGGAGTCCAGCAAGGAGTTCTGCAGCACGGAGATGAAGAAAAAACAAGGGGCACGCGTGCCAAGGATCATACAATGACGATGTGGGTCCATGGGAGATGGAGAAAACCAGGGAGGGAGGAGGGAGGCATGGTGGAGCCAAAACGGCTACGGAAAGAAACGCGCGGGCAGCCGTCTCCCTCGGCAGAATCCCCCTCGGCGCTTGCAGAGGTCAGGGTGTGCTAAGATCTCTGGTAGCGGCTTCAGAAGATGTGTAATTCGCGCGCGCGGGCCAGGGGGCCCGGGGAAGGCGGGGGGAGCGCGGGGGAGGGGGCGCGGGAGCCCGGGGAGGGTGGGGGAACACAGCGGCAAGGGGAGGGGGGGCGCAGGGAGGGGGCCGGGGGGGGGGCGCACGGTCGGAATAAGGGGAAGGGGCCCGGGGAGGGCGGGGGGAGCACACGGGGGGGAGGTGCGGGGGCCCGGGGAGGGTGGAGGGAACACGGCGGCAAGGGGAGAGGGGCGCAAGGGATGAGCGGGGGAGGGGGGGCGCACGGTCGGAACAAGGGGGGGGGCGCCCGGGGAGGGTGGGGGGGGGCACGGGGCAAGGGGCGCGGGAGCCCGCGGAGGGTTGGGGGAGGACGAGGGCAAGGAGAGGGGGGTGCAGGGGGGGAGCGGGGGGGTGGGCGCACGGTCGGAATAAGAGGAGGAGGGCCCGGGGACGGCGGGGGAGCATTCAGGGAGGGGGGCGCGGGGGCGCGGGGAGGGTGGGGGGAGTGCGGGGGCAAGGGCAGAGGGGCGCAGGCAAGCTAGGTGCGCGCGCGTCTTATCTGACGTCCTACCCCTCCCTCCCATCCCTTACCATGGCGCTGGCTTTTCCCTATCGGAGGACGCATCTCAGAGCGAACCTGGGACTCCGAAAAAGACCCCATCGCGCAGGATGATGAGGAAGATGAGTAGACCCCCATAGCGGACCTGGGGCAATCAGAGCACGATCAGCAGGAAGATGAGCAGGAAAAAAGGGAGGACGACGAGGACGAAGAGCAGCAGCAGGAACTGGAGTGGAAGGAACGGGAGGAGCAGGACGGCCAGGGGAAGTCGGAGTGGCATGGCACGGGGAATGAGGCCAGCGCTGCAGCGGGACTACGATTCGGAACGAGCGGAAGCGCAGAAATGAGGCCAGCGCTGGAGCGGGAGCACGGTTCGGAACGAACGGAAGCGCGGAAATGAGGCCAGCGCTGCAGCGGGAGCACGATTCGGAGCGAGCGGAAACCCGAAAATGAGGCCGGCGCCTCAGCGAGAGCAGCATTTCGAAAAAAACCAAGCGAAAACCTAACTACTGGGAATCCTGTGTAAAAAACCAGTACGCGGAGGGGTGCAGGCCATCTCCTTGACGTACCCAGGGGAGAGAGGAGAGTAGTATTCATATTGAGCAATTGTGAAGGAGCGGAGGGGGGGGGGCACGGTCGGAATAAGGAGAGGGGGGCCCGGGGGCGGCGCGGGGGGCACGGGGGAGGGGGCGCGGGGGCCCGGGGATGGTGGGGGGAACACGGGCGCAGGGAGAGGGGAGCGCAGGGGAAAAGCGGCGGGGGGGCGCACTGTCGAAATAAGGGGAGGGGGGCCGGGGGAGGGCTGGGGGAGCGCGAAGATGGGGGCGCGGGGGCCCGGGGAGAATGGGGAAAGCACGGGGGCAAAGAGGGGTGTGTGGACTGGTGCTGTCGCCCGAGCGTTTTCCACATCTCTCTCTAAGAGCGGTGCTGTCGCCTGCGCGCTGGCCGCATCCCATTGGGAACGGTACTCCCGCCTCAGCGCTGGCCACTTCCATTCCATTATCAGCATACCTACCGATGTGATCTCGCACTGCTTTATTTCGACCGTGCGCTCGTAATGCGGTCGTGCTGGTGGTTGTGCTGGTGGTCCTGCTGGTGGTCGTGCTGGTGGCTGTGCTGGTGGTTGTGCTGGTGGTCGTGCTGGTGGTTGTGCTGGTTGTCGTGCTGGTGGTTGGTGATGCTGGCTGGTCGTGCTGGTGGTCGTGGTTGGTGGAGGTGCTGGTGGTCGTGCTGCTGGCCGTTCTGGTGGAGGTGCTGGTTGTCGTGCTGGTGGTCGTGCTGGTGGTTGTGCTGGTGGTGATGCTGGAGCGGGGAAGGGGGGCGCACGGTCGGAATAAGGAGAGGCGGGCCCGGGGAAAGCGGGGGGAGCACGGGGGACAGGGCGCGGGGGCCCGGGGAGGGTGGGGGGAGCACCGGGGCAAGGGGAGGGCGGCGCAGGGGGGAGCTGGGGGAAGGCGCGCGGTCGGAATAAGGGGAGGGGGGCCCGGGGGAAGGCGGGGGAAGCACGGGGGAGGGGGGCGCGGGTGCGCGGGGAGGGTAGGGGGAGCACGGGGGCAAGGAGAGGGGGGCGCAAGGGAGGAGCGGCGGGGGAGCGCACGGTCTGAATAACGAGAGGCGGGCCGGGGGGGGGGGGAGCACGGGGGAGGGGGCGCGGGGGTCCGGGGAGGGTGGGGGGAGCACAGGGGCAAGGGGAGGGGGGCGCAGGGGGGGAGCAGGCAGGGGGGGCGCACGGTCGGAATAAGGGGAGGGGGGCCCGGGGAAGGCGGGGGAAGCACGGGGGAGAGGGCGCGGGGGCCCGGGGAGGGTGGGGGGAGCACGGGAGCGGGAGAGGCGCGCAGGGGAGGAGCGGGGGAGGGGGCGCACGGTCGGAATAAGGAGAGGGGGGCCCGGGGAGGGCGGGGGGAGCACGGCGGAGGGGGCGCGGAGGCCCAGGGTGGGGGGAGCACGGGTGCAAGGGGAGGGGGGCGCAGGGAAGGAGCGGGGGGCCAGCACGACCACCAGCGTGACCGCCAGCACGACCAGCCACCAGCACGACCACCAGCACAACAACCAGCACGACCACCAACATGACCACCAGCACCTCCAGCACTACCAACCACCAGCACGACCACCAGCACGAGGGAGACCAGCAGGCCCAGCCAACAGCACGACAGCCAGCATCACCAACCACCAGCACGACCACCAGCACAACCACCAGCACGAGCGCCAGCACGACCAGCCACCAGCACAACCACCAGCATCACCACCAGCACAACCACCAGCACGACCACCAGCACGACAACCAGGACCACCAGAACGGCCAGCAGCACGACCACCAGCACCTCCACCAACCACGACCACCAGCACGACGACCCAGCATCACCAATCACCAGCACGACAACCAGCACAACCACCAGCACGACCACCAGCACAACCACCAGCACAGCTACCAGCAAGACCACCAGCAGGAACACCAGCACAACCACCAACACGACTGCATTACGAACGCACGGTCGAAATAAAGCAGTGCGAGATCACACTGGCAGGTATGATGATACCGATGTCGCGGAGGGCGGCGAGGATGATGCCTAGGTCGTCGGCGCAGGCGCTGATGAGGTCACGCCCAATGCGAGAGAGTTCGCGCTTGATGCCGCGAGTGATGGGGTCGAAGATGAGCGCCCACAGCGCGCCGCTCAGAGGGCGCCCCAGGGCGACTCCAGACTCGGCGAGCAGGAGGGGCCGGCGAGAACCACCAAGCTCGAGAAAGGCGAGCGGCATGTGGTAGCACGCCTTCAGCAGCGTGAGGGGCGGTCCGCGTAGCCCCCAGCGGCGTAACACAATCCAAAGCCACTCATGTAGAAGGCCGGGGAAAGCGGCGGCAAAGTCCATGCTGGCGAAGAAAGGTTGTAGCTGCTCGGCGTGCTCGCCAATGCAGAGCTGGCGGGCGATCGTGTCGACCGGGACAATATTGTTCCAGAGCTGTCTGCAGTTGACGAAGCCCTGCTGCTCGTCGGTGGTCATGGCAGCCACGCGGTGAAGCTTGCGATTGGTCGCAGACGCGATCATTTTCACGTCGCTGTTCTTCATGGCGAGGGCACGGAGGCAGTCGGGGGCCCGCGTGCACTCGAAGTTGCCGAGGGGCTCGTCGCCCTTCGGGAGCATGGCCATCATGGCGTAATTCAGGTCGTAGAGGGATCGCATGGCCGAGGTCCGCAAGCACGTCCAGGCTGCCATGCGAAAGAAGCCATGCACGGCACGGGAGGCCGTCGGGTCCAGGCGCGGAGTCGCACGCCAGACGTGCGGTGGCGTGCAGGTCCTCGCTGCTGGGGAGCTGGATGTCGAGGTACGGGCGCTGTGGGAAGACACCGTCTAGGTAACTTTCCATTGTTTGTACGTGCGGCGAAGACCTTGCTCCAGTGCGATTGGATGGCCGAGTGCATCGCCATGGGATCGGTGATGGTATGGCAGGTGGTGCCAGAGGAGATGCGAATGCCAGCGAGGACGAGGCGCTTGGCGAAGGGCTTCAAGAACTCTCCACGTTGTGCTTCGCGACGCGATCGCTGTCTCAATTTCTTCCCAAGGTTGCGGCGCTGCTCTTGAAACGCAACTCGGGAACGCGCAGCGGCTTCCTGTCGACGGAGATCGGCGATGGCGAGGTGGGCCGTGTCAACTTCATTAGCGATGGCGTCCATGTCGGTAATGGTGATCAGGTCGTTGTCGAAGGACAGGTCGGAGGCGCCAGCAGTGGTGTCGGTAGCGGGGAGAGAGGCGAGGTGCCAATCTCGGTGCCAGACGGCGCGGGCGATGCTACGCAGAGTCATAGCAAGAACTTCGCGGTTGATAGATGGTCGTCATCACGAACTTCGGACGGGTGAATGGTGACCAGGGCGGCGCGAGCCTTCTGCGCCGCCAAGGTCATGAAATGCTTCATCGTGGACCACTTCGAGCCAGGGTCAGAGGAGGAGGAGGAGGAGGAGGAGGAGGAGGAGGAGGAGGAGCAGGAGGAGGAGGAGGAGGTGGCGGGGGGAGGGAGGAGGAGGAGGAGGAGGAGGAGGAGGAGGAGGAGGAGGAGGATGAGGAGGAGAGGAGAGGAGGAGGAGGAGAGAGGAGGGAGGAGGAGGAGGAGAGGAGGAGGAGGGGGAGGAGGTGTGGGGGGGGGGGGGATGGAGGAGGGAGGAGGGGGGGAGGAGGGGGGGGAATGCGTGAGGGGGGAGGAGGACGGGGAGGACGCGGGGGGAGGAATGGACCTCCGCGCGCGCGCGCGTGCGGGCGTCGGGCTGCACGGCTCGGGCGCCGCGCACGCGGCGCGGCCCCAAGACGGCCCCCCGAGATCGCCTCGAGACGGCCCACGGGGCCCCTCAGGGTGCCCCAGGGGGGCACCAAGATGGCCCAAGAGGGCCCCACCAAGACGGCCCCAGAGGTCCCCAGATCGCCTCATGGCGGTTGAACGGGCCCCCCAAAGGGAGCCCCAAGGTGGCCCAGGGGGTTTCCGAGACGGTCCAGGCGACCCCCCAGGAGAGCCCAAGAGGGCCCGTGTCGAGCCCTTGCCCCGCAGATGCCCGCCAGCATGGCCCCCAAGAGGCACGCAAGAGGCCCCCAAGATACCCCCCCCAGAGACCACAAGGAGCCATCCCCAAGAAGCCGAGGAGGCTCGAGGATCGGAGGCATCCCCTGAGATCCCTCCTCCTCCTCCTCCTGCTCCTCCTTCTCCTCCTCCTCCTCCTCCTGCCTCCTCCTCCCCTCCTCCTCCTGCCTCTTCCTCCTCCTCCTCCTCCTCCTCCTCCTCCTCCTCCTCCTCCTCCTCCTCCTCCTCCATCCTGGTGTCGCGTTTTTGTCGCAACGGGCGGTGTTGCACTGTTTCGGGCCCCAGGACCCTCACGGATCGATCCGCGCTCTGGTCGGGGTTTTCTACGAGGTGTGGCTTTCCTCGTGACGTCGGATCTCAGGACACGCTCGGGGCGCCCTCACATCCTCTCGCCACGGGAGAAACACGACGCAGGGTTCCTGCAAATCTTCTGCCTTCGGGGGCCTCCGCTGGGCCCTGGAGACTGGTCAACAAGCTCCTCGCTTAAAAACCTTGTTCTGGAGAGGGCGTCTCGACCTCTGGGGAGCCACGCTGAGCAGACATCACGGCGGAGGACGTCTGGGTTCGAGGATCGGGGTGGGGATCGCGGGCGAGGGCCAAGGCTTGATCGGGGGAGGCTCGAGGATCGAGGGCCGAGGAGGTTTCCGGAACCAGGAGCTCGGAGGATACAGGGGGATCGCGGACGAGGGTCGAGGCACGATGAGGCTCCAGGATCGAGGGCCGACAAGGATCGAGCGTCGATGAGGTCCGAGGAAAGGGGACCGGGCCGCGTGGCGAAGCCTGGCGGCGCGCAGGTCGACGATCGAGGACGAGGAGGTTCGGATGAGACGAACGAAAAGGAGATTGAAGATCGAGGGCGAGGATCAATGCTGCGGATGCTCTTGGGCGTTTGGGGCCCCTCTTGGGCCTCCTGGAGCGCTCTCATGCACCCTCGTCGCCACGACTGCATCTCCCTCGACCTTCTTGGCGGAGCCCACCCCAGCCAGTGTTCGACCGCGCGGCCCCTCGCCGCATCACGAAGAGACTTTCGGCGCACGGATCGTGAATCCAGGACGAGGGGGCTGGAGGATCGAGGAGACTCGAGGAGGCGAGGAGGCGAGAGGACGAAGGGCGAGAGTTTCGAGGAGCTCCGAAGGGGGGTTCGAGGATCGAGCTGCGCAACGACGACCCGCGGCGCGCGGCTCGACGATCGAGGATCGAGGGCGAGGAGCTCGGAGGCTCGAGCTGCGGGGACACGTCTCGCCCGCGGTGGGCCACGGAGGGGCCCCTCCTCGCCACGAGCATGCCGGAACGCGCACGCCGAGCACGGTGAGGACGCTTGCCGACGCGTGCGTAAGACAACACCGGACATCCACACGAGGGAGAGAAAGAGAGAGAGAGAGAGAACACAAAAAAAACCATGCACGTGAGCCTACCCAGAAGGCGTCCCACCAGCGCCCCCCGCTGGACGCCCCGGTGAGGGCTTTGGGTAGAGAAGCAGTTGGTAAAACACCTAGGGCCTGGAAGCCGGCGGAACTCCGATCGTGGATCGGCATTGGATACGGTAGAGGGAAACAACTACTGAACACTCCCCCCAAAAACTCAATGTTGGCACGTGCGGGGGAGACTGCGGTCGAAGTGGGGGGAGGGGGGGGGGCGTTGACGGATGAATGTGGCATGTGTTCGCTAATCTGTTCCGAGGCCTGTATCACCGCCGCCTCCACCAGATAAGGACCCCTCCTGGGCCCTTCCTCCACCAGCCCCCGCACCGCACCAGGGCGGATCAGGGGCGCCGACTGCCCCCTGGGCCCAGACCTCAGCGACTTCGACACGATGACTGAAGGGGCCCCAGGACACAAATAAATACACACAAATAAAAGGATTCCCCATATTTTCCCATATTTTCTGGGTTTCTGTCTTCCCCCCCACTTCCCATATTTTCCCACATTTTCGGGGAATCGACAAATAATTGTGTCTGTGTGTTTTTTTTTCCCTCCTGAATCACGGCGGCAGGCTTTGGCGTTTGGGGGCTGCTTTCGGGCCCCGGGCCCATCACGGACGCGACGCGAGAGGCCGAGAGTGCGGGACGGGGAGATGACCACAGCCACTGCTTATTGTTTGCGCCGCCTTCCAGCCGGCCGAAAAAGAAGCAGTGGCTGTGGCCATTTCCCTGGTACCAAGCTCCACGAAAATGACCACAACCACTGCTTTGTTTTTGCGGGCTGGAAGGCGGCAACAAAAGAAAAGCAGTGGCTGTGGTCGTTTTCGCGCCCCGTAGAGAGGCACCCCAGGCACCGAGCAGAAACCACGCCTCGATCACCCACCGCGGGCCGCAGGCCTGGTCACACCCGCCAGGCAGAGAGCACGCGCCGCGCACGGAGGCCCTCCTGCCGTGAGGCCGACCAGAGGCCCTGAAACCAAAACATCGGGCGTTCGCAAGCGGGAGGGAAGCAACGGTGGCACTTTGGATGCTGTTAGTGGGAACGCTGCTGCAGTACTCGATTCTCCTCGTTTGTTGCCCCGTCCCCCGCGCTACCGCGGGCGCCCAACAAACGTTGGCGCCTCGCCGTTTTCAGTAGACTCCGGCAAGAGTACTTGCGCAGCCCGGAATGAAATCTGGCCTCCGCGCAAGTCGGGACTCACTTGCACGCACTTTCGGGGCGCAGCGCTGCTCGAAGAGGCGGCGGGGGAAGGGGGGGAAATGGCATGCAAACACACGCGTCTGAGGCTGTGGCTAACATGACACGCCATCCGATGTGTTACTTCCGCTCGCCTCCACCGAAGGGCCAGGTGGCCTCGCCTTACCTCCCTTCAGGTGCGGACCACCTCGGCCACGCACAGATGGGGTTGTGCCTCCTGAGCTCGGAGAACCAGCCCTGCGCACTGGCTGGGATCTCCTGCGCTCTAGAAGGAAGAGAGAAACAATGCCTGTGGAAGACCAGCGAGCACCACTTGCCGGAATATTTTTGTGCTTCGGTGAATACCGCACCGAAGGCAGTCCATGGTGCCAGCTGCAGAATCGGCGCCCAAAAGCGGGCGCGAGCAGCATGGGAAAACGTGGCGCTGTCGAGAAGCCACCCCAGCCCGCCCACCGGGACTGGTCCATCGGTCGGCTCGCTGGCACCTCCGCCTCACCACGGCCCGAAGAAACCGTTGCCGTTCGCGAGCACCGAGCCGAAGAAGAGGATGGTCATGATGACGATGTACGTGCCGCTGTTCGCGGGGTCCAGGCCGAAGTCGCCAACTGGCGGCGGCGGGGGCGTGGTCGTCACGGGCTCAAAGTTGAAGAAGTGCATCTCCACGGCGGGGGCGCGCTGCCCGGTCCGGAGGCCCGCCGAGGCTGGGGACGAGGCGCCGACAAAGGACAGCACGACGGAACCCACCGACAGAGCGGCGATGGCAGCGACAGCGCAGGCGATCAGCAGGGACGCGGCGCGGGCCATTTCGCAGAATGCGTGGGGCAGCGCTGCGAGATCGCTTGGGAGAAAAGTCCGCGAAATACAGCTTGAACCAAGAGGATCGCGGATGCCTTACCTAGACCCCTGACGGCAGCGACCGCGTGGGCGGCACTGCGAGGGCCGGCTCAAAATCAACCCTTGGACCCTGCTCGGCACCATCCGCAGTGCGAGCAGCGGCTACACGGACGGACGACCCCAGTACCTTGTGACTTGCCGAACAGAACAAAAACAAAGAAGAAAATCAGACGAAGGCAAAAAAATAAAAAAACAAAAGCAAAAACACAAAAAACATGCGAGCAGCGGCTACACCGGACGGACGACCCCAGTACCTTGTGACTTGCCGAACAGGCGCTGGGCTTCTACACGAGAAGCGAACGAGCGGCACGCACAGTTCGAAAAGGCGACGCGCGTACCACTGGTGCTCTCTGTCCACCTCGGCCGACCCGCCGAGCAGAAACGCAGGACGGCAACGGCGGCTGCAGAGGACGACGTCTCTGCCCTCGACGTTTTCCCTGATGGCCCGTATAGACGGACCCGAAGAGGAAGAAGCGGATGAGGAGGAGGAGGAGGAGGAGGAGGAGGAGGAGGAGGAGGAGGAGGAGGAGGAGGAGGAGGAGGAGGAGGAGGAGGAGGACGAGGCGTCTGGAGGCCGCTGAGGGCAGCGCCGCACAGCACCGCCAGGACCACAGCGGCGGCCAGGCTCTCTCTCTGCGCGGGCCGCTCTGTGCCCGCCCGGCAAAGCCCGAGAGGGGCCCTCGCCGCGAGCACGGGCGGCACGGGAACCACTGCGGGAACGCAGGGGGGCCCCGCCGTCAGACCCAACCGCCCTCCACGGTGGTCGCCGTGCTCCCGGAGCAGCCCACGGCAATGGCGACACCGCCCCCAGCGAACAGCGCGAGGGCGGCAGTGGCAGCTCCGACAGGCTCCGACAGGCCCCGCCGACGGCGGCCGACCGCAACACAGGGCATCGCGTCGTGCACTTGCACAGCGTGGACACCCAGAGGTCTGAACCTTTTTGTAAGGGGCGAAGAGCGGCATAACACAAACTCTCTCGCCGTCGGGGGCGCCTGTCCCTGGGCGGCTGGAAAGCTCATACCCTCACGGTGGCACCGTGAGGGGTACAAACTTTCCAGCCGCCCTGGGACAGGCGCCCCCGACAGCGAAAGAGTTTATTTTATACCGTTCTTCGCTGGCTGACTTTTCGCTGGGGCTGGCGTTTCGCTTCGCGGCGTCTTCTGACGGCCCCGCAGCCCAGTTCCTCCTCTCCCGGAGGCAGAACAGAGGCAGCCACCTGCAGTCCACAGACAGAGCCTGGCCCAATTTTTCTCATGCGCGGCCCCCCCGACTGCTTCCCCGGGGGTCGTTCTCCGTCCCCGACCCGTTCTTGATGGCCCCAGGGCCACCCAGCCCCAGAGGACGACATGGACGGACAAAGTGCCGCGGGGAAAAGAAGCATCGCGTCGTAGGTTTATGTCGGGCGTGTCCCCCTACAGGGGGATTTTCGACGAACAAAAAAAAATATACTACAAAAATGCCCCGATGATAATCAAAAAAACTCAACAAATAGTCTCCAGACAATTTTTGGAGCATTTTTGGATTAGTTTTGGTGTCTCTTTGATTCTTCGTCGAAGATCCCCCCTGCAGGGGGACAGGCCCGACTCACCGCAGGTCTGGGCATTGGTGCTGATCACGACGCCGGCAGCACCGGGAGGCAGGGCGGCACGGCGACGGCCACGGCCACGGCGGCGACGGGCCGCCGCCGCGGCCGCCGCGCCCGCGATCGCGCGCGCCCCCCTGGGGCCCCGACGCTGCTCAGCGTGGCGGGGGTGCCCGCGTCCCCCCGCAGGCACCGGACCTCGGCAGGGCTGCCGGCGCCGCCAGAGACGACGACGACGACGACGACGACGACGACGACGACGACGACGCAGACGACGACGACGGCGATGGCGACGCCGACGCCGACGCA
>CAUYUJ010008247.1:212500-230000 GCA_963575745.1 Prorocentrum cordatum | reverse complement strand
TCGTTTCCCGAGCGGTGCGGCCAAGAAGCGCCATCCACGACGCACGTACTGTAAGATTTCTCGGTGCGCGCGTCGCCCCTGGGGGGGGGGCCACGCACACGCACAGTTGAGGTCGATCCGCAAGAAACCTCCACAAGACACTCAATCCTGAGACGTCTATTGATTTCTGGTGTGGGAACCTCACGCTTCCCACAGAAAGCCGTCGAAGCCCCAGAAGCCCAGGGCACCGTGGAGGCCAGCAGGGTGTGTTCCTTGGCATGGGCCTCCACTGCAGCACCACTACGGTGGGGTGACGCCGGCCACCATCGGAGGCCTATAGAGGTGGACATCAGCACCAACATCGGCGGCGTGCCTCCACCGAGGGACGAGGATCCCGACCTCGGTAATGGCGGTAATTGTTTCGGGCTTCCTGGGCAGACGAAGCATTGCCACCAGCACCAAACTCCAAGATATCTTCCCTCGGTGGCGGCACCCCCCTGATTACCAGCCTGGAACATATCCCTGTCCCTATGCCGGGCATCTCCTCATCACGATCCCAGTCTCAGGGATTCCCTTCTTTTTTGAGGGCGCATCCCTGAGACATTGCCATCGCTCTTTGGCGTGTCAATCTTGGGGATAGGGATGAGTTCGAGGCTGGTTACCTGTGCTGGTGCTGGCGCCCCTCCCCTCCCAACACCCGGGGCGCGGCCGCCACGCACAGGGCGGCCCTGCGCGCCGCCGTGCGCGCCGGCCCAGGAGGGGGGAAGCCTGGCGGCGCGCCGAGGGGGGGGGCAGGGGGCTCCTTGTGGGCCCCGGAAACGGCAGGGCCGTGTTTTCATCACCGTTTCCAGAAAAATGCCCCTTGAAGATGGAAACGGCCAAAAACCGGCGACCGGAAACAGCAGCAAAAACGGCTCCAAGATTGGAACCGGAGCCGGAACTGGTCAAACAACGGCGACGGAACCGGTAAAAAAACGGCGTCGGAACCGGCAAACAAACGGCAAAACGGAACCTATAAAAAACGGCCCTGTCGTGAGAGGCTTCCTAGAAGGGGGCTGCCACTCAGAAGGCGCCGGCCTTGCATGTGCAGGGAAGGCCCGCGCCTTCTGAGAGGCAGGGGTGCTCCTGAGAAGCTTTCCTCCCCCTCCCCCCTGCCCCCCTCGGGCGCGCCGCCAATGTTTGCTGAGAAGTTCTCCCCATCGTTCTTCCCTCGCCCTTGCTTGCTCCTCCATCGCTCCCCCTCCCTCCTTCCTCTTCCCTCAGAGGAACAACGGCACCGCTGCTTGTCCTGGGGAGGCCGCGTCGCAGCGGTTGGGTTCTTTTCGAGGTTCCCTGGGACAGAGGTCCGGGGAGCAGCGAGATCTGGTTGTTTCCCCTGTCCCAAGGGAGGAGGAGGAGGAGGAGGAGGAGGAGGAGGAGGAGGAGGAGGAGGAGGAGGGGAGGAGGAGGGGGAGGAGGAGGAGGAGGAGGGGGAGAGATGGAGGAGGAGGAGGAGGAGGAGGAGGAGGAGGAGGAGGAGGAGAGGAGGAGGAGGAGGAGGAGGAGGGGGAGGAGGAGGAGGGGGAGGAAGGAGGGAGGAGGAGGAGGAGGAGGAGGAGGAGGAGGAGGAGGAGGAGGAGGAGGAGGGGAGCGGCGAGATCTGTCTCCCCCCTGCCCCCCCTGCGGCGCGCGGCCGCGAGGAGCTGCGAGGGCGGGGCCGCCGCCGTGCGGGCGCCGCCGAAGGGCCGGCGAGCTCCCCGCGCCCCGCGCGGCAGGCGCGGGGCGCCCGCGTCGGCGGCAGCTCACGGGAGCCTCCCGGACCACCTCGTCGGCTGCGAATCGACGCTGCATCGAAGCTAAGTCGACGCTGTGGTCGACGCTGTGGTCGACGCTATGGTCAGCGCCGAAGAGCCGGCGAGCTCTCCGCGCCCCGCGCGGGGTAGGCGCGGGGGGCGCCCGCGTCGGCGGCAGCCTCACGGGAGCCTCCCGGACCATCTTGTCGGCTTTTGCGAATCGACGCTACATCGACGCTGTGGTCGACGCGGTGGTCGACGCTGTGGCCAGCGCGGAAGCAACGCCAATCTGCGCAAGCCGACGCTAAATCGGCTTTTGCGAATCGACGCGAAATCGAAGCTAAATCGACGCTGATCGACGCTGTGGTCGACGCTATGAAGCAACGCCAATCTGCGCAAGCCGACGCCGAATCGGCGCCATCTCATCGACTCCCGGGCGATACTCGACGCTAGTTGACGCCAAAGACGGAAGTACGAGGGTATACAAAGCTCCCCTGATTTGCTACCAGAGTCCTCGGCGGCTCCGACGGGCAGGTTGAACCATCGAACCGCGTCGTCGCCCTCCTGCAAAGCAGCCACTGGGGACACCACAAGGCACCGATACGGCTGCTCCCAGGACCTCGCCCGTGGTGCCTTCTGGCCAGAACTTCGAGGCAAATCCAGCGGTGGCGACGGGGGGCCTGCCAGGAGGCCCCAGGCGGGGGAAGCGAGAGAAAGGCAGCCGGAGAGGCACCTCTTCCTCCCTGGAGTTTGGGAGACCTGCGGACGGCTACTCCTCGTCTTCCTCCTCCTCCAAGGCTACAACCCTCGTCAAAATGAACCTCAAAAATGTCTGACGTGGTTGAACTGCTTGTCGGAAGATCTGGGGCCGAGTATCGATGAGTGCGGGGAGCGTGCATGCGCCGCCCCTCCAATGTCGGTCGACGTCAAACTTTCGAGTCAACTTCGGTCAGACTATCTTTGCTCTCGCCCCGACATTGAAGGGGCGGCGTGTCGACATTGAGAGGCGCGCCGAAATCGAAATGACGTGCCAGCAACTGTTGAGGTTAATTTTGACGAGGGTAGTAGGCGCTTCAGGTTGCGGGAAGAATCACGCAGCAAGTTTTGAGCTGCCCCCGCGCCACGGGGCCACCGCCAGCGCTGCGCGAGCACCGGCCCCAGCACCTGGCCGTGCGCTTCCACTGGTCTCCAGAGGCCCCCATGGACGGCCCAGACTCTGCGGTGTCCATGGGCGGTCGGCTTCAGCTAGCTGGGCAAGGACGCTGATCGGACACCCCCACCACCACCACTGGTCTTTCCGGTGGTACCACCGGCAGAAACGTTACTACTGTTAACGTTTGTGTTTTCGTTTGCAGGTTCTCGAAAAATGGCAAATATATTCAATCGTAAAAACAGGCTCACGACGACGACGACGACTCCACTCCCACCACCACCACTGGTGTTTCTGGTGGTACCACCGGCAGAAGCGTTACTATTGCTAACGTTTGTGCTTTCGCTGGCAAGTTCTCGGACAACAAAATCGTAAATATATTCAGTAATCAAGACTAGAAAACCGTAAGAATCGTAACACAAATCGTAAGCTCGTAAAAATCTCTATCAAAAAAAAAAAAAGCAAAATCGCAAAATCGTAAAAATCGTAAAAAAAAAAAAAAAAAAAAAAAAAAAAAAAAAAAAAAAAAAAAAAAAAAAAAAAAAAAAAAAAAAAAAAAAAAAACGTAAAAAAAAAAAAAACGTAAATTGCAAATCGATTCAGCAGTATAGACAGGCTCACGACGACGACGACTCCTCCGCCTCCCCCTCCTGCTCTGCTCCCCCTCCTCCTCCTCCTCCTCCTCCTCCTCCTCCCCCTCCTCCTCCTCCTCCTCTTCTTCTTCCTCCTCCTCCTCCTCTTCCTCCTCCTCCTCCTCCTCTTCCTCCCAGGCAGCGCGCAGCGGGCGGGGGGGGGCGGCGGCGGGCGGCCTTGCCCTCGCCGGCGCCGGCGCCCTCGGCCGCGGCGCCGCCGGCCTGGCGCGGCGCGCGGAGGGTGCCCCGCCCACGCCGCAGAGGCGGCGCCGCAGAGGCAGCGGCGTGGCCAACGGCGCCGACGCGAGAAGATCCCTGAGGGCGAGGCGGCCCTCCCCGCGCTGGAAGAGTCGATCTCTATATACATGTGTATGAAATACAAAGAAGGTGGGGGAGAGAGAGACATAGAGAGAGAGAGAGAGAGAGCGAGAGAGAGACAGAGAAAACAAAAAAAGCTCATGGCGGCGGGACCGAGACCAGCTGCAAGCATGAGATTTCGGACCTCTCCCCTGCCACCGCCCCCTTCCGTCCGACCCGACCGTCCTGGAGCACGTTCCTGACGGGATTTCGAAGCGGATCCAGCCGTCGGTGCAGGCCCGGACACACCCCAGGAGCGTCCGAAGACTTCGATCCTCAAATCTCGAAGCTCGGATTTCGAGCCCTGCGACCCCGCTAACTACGAGGGAACGCCGCCGCCGCATCTCACTCCGCCGCCGACTCCGATGCCCAAGCCGCTTCGCCGCCGCCGCCGCCGCCGACGCCAAAACCGCCAGCGCCGCCGCCACCGTCGACGGAACTGGCGACGACGAACGCCGATTTCGACGCAGGGTCCCGCCACCAGCTGCTCGGCACTCCCTAGGTGGGGCCCCGAGACAGGGGGCCCCACGGGCGAGGCGGCCCTAAACAGTGCAGCGTCAAGCTCGAAGCCCCCTCCTTCTGTTGCATCTCTGGGGGACCTCGTCTGTCCCATCGCGCCCAACCATCCGTGTCGTATACGTGTCGAAATCATGTCAAGCGCGTCCAATCCGTGTCGACTCCGTGGCCAACGGCGCCGACTCCAGAAGAGCCTGACGTCCTGCGTCGGCGACGTCGGCGATGCATCGGCGACGTCGACGTGGAGACCATTGGGCTCCACATTGAGCCGCATCGTCGACGCGGCGCGATCCGTCGACCCCATCTGGTCGGACCCAGTTCGAGGAGCCTGGGCTGCTACTCCTCGTCGTCGTCCTCCTCCAAATGGGCGGCGAGCGCAAGGGGGGAAGTGAGAAGGAGACGGCCCTCTCAGGAGGCGGCGGGGCTTCCCAAAAGCCCTCAGAGGCCTTCTGAGGTGCTTCCTTCGTCTCTGGGGAAGGGTCCGGAAACTGCTCAGAGGGCCGGGGGACTTCCGAGCCTTCTGAGAAGGCCGGCCCCCTCTCACTTCCCCCCAGGGCTCGCCGCCGAATCCTGTCGATGCGGAAAGACTCGCAACAGAGGGTGTTTGCAAATGGTCTGCCTCTGGGGGCGGCTTTCTAGCCCCAGGATGTCTTCCAGCAGCTTCGCATCATTGCCGACGGCGCTCTGGGGGTGCTCGGGTCGGCCCGAAAGGCCACCTTCCGACGACAGCCTGTCGACATCCTGTCGTCGCGAAAAAAGCGCGACGGAGAGTCTTTGCAAATCTTCCGCCTCAGGGGCTCTCACCGGGCCCCCGGACCGTCAAAACACCACTCAGGCGGAAGAGCCAGTCTCGGGGAATGGACCCAAACCTCTGGAGAGCCACGCTATGGAAAAGACGCGACGGAAGATGTCTGGGGACCACGATGCCTTGTCGGCGGCGCCGCTTGCCGGCCTACCCTGGCATCCTCGCGTGGTGATAGGACATGCAGGGTGGAAAGTTTTGGGCAACTTGCGGTCTCTGGGAGGCCCTCACTCGGCCCTGGCCAATAAACAAAGTCCTCAGGATGAAAAGCCAGTCCCCGAAGGCGTCCTGCAGCACCCAGACCCCCGACGTGACCCCCGACGTCATGATTTCTTTGCGACGTCGACCCCCAGAGGTCTCGATCCATTATCCAGAACTGTTGTTCATCCTGAGCCGTTTCTTGACGGTCCCGAGGCCGTAGGGCCCCCTGAAGCCGAAAATAGCGAGAAACCTCCCGTCGCGAGTTGTTCACGACCGAGAGGGTCTAGGTCGCTCGGGGCGGACGAGCCCTGATATCAAGCCGTCGCAACTTTTTCGCACTGGGCGGTTTCGCCAGGTCTTAGGCCCTGGTGTCCTCACGGGTCGGTGCGGCTCGATATTGAGATGACCGCGGCGTGTGGTGAGGGGATAGAGGGGGTGAGAGGTGGATGCTTAGCCAAACCCAGCCTGTAAGCGTGGTGTGGTTTGGGGGGTCAACGATCCGGGCTGAGCGGGCTCCGCCCACTTAGCGAGATGAGCGAGCCCCCCGAAACCACTTGGAGCACCTGTGGCTCACTTATAAGATAAGTTAGATGGCCCACTTGGCATCCGCTTCCGAGCCGGAAGGAAGGAAGGAAGGAAGGAAGGAAGGAAGGAAGGAAGGAAGGAAGGAAGGAGGGGGAGGAGGAGGAGGAGGAGGAGGAGGAGGAGGAGGAAGAGGAGGAGGAGGAGGAGGAGGAGCCCTTCGCAACCCAAGCGGTCATCTTAGTACGTGCCGCAGGCGGACGGGGTCGAGGCGCCCAGCTGTGGCTCCCTACAACGCTGCGCTCGTGCTCGCGACGTCGCACCTCAGGGAGAGCGGGGAGGAGCGAATCAACTCACGCAGCTGATTCATCCAGCGCCTTCCCGCGCTGGAAGAGTCGATCTCTATATACATGTGTATGAAATACAAAGAAGCTGGGGGAGAGAGAGAGAGAGAGAGAGCGAGAGAGAGACAGAGAAAACAAATTATTCACTGCGTGGAGCTCCCCATATGTGCATCTACTCGCATGGACCTGTCCGCCGTGAATGTCTAGGCGCAAGAGCTTTCGAATATTAACAGGCTTCAGTTGTGACGGTCTGGACATCAAACTAACTGCGAATGAATTGGAGTGTGAATGAGCCTCAGTAGTACGAGCGCGTCTCTGTGCATGAGCCTGGGGCCTCCTGGGGCCTCCTGAAACCTACTGGGGCTTCCTGGGGTCTCCAGGAGCCTCTTGGGACCTCCTGGGAACTCCTAGGAAGGTTTCGTGCCCCAGGAGAGGCGCAATCTATAGCAACAGACGTACATAAAACATTGCGGATTAGAGCCACAGGAGAAGGGCAATCTATAGGAACACGCGTAAAACACCAAGGACTCGTGCCCAGGAGAGGCCCAATACATAGGAACATGAGTAAAACATTTAGGATTGTGTACACAGGAGAAGGACCATCTATAGAAACATACGTAGAACATCAAAGAATCGTGCTCCAGGTGAGGCCCAATCGATAGGAGCATACGTAAAAAACATGGGATTGGAGCCACTCCTGTTGCCTTCTGAGGCCTCCTGCTCCTGGGGCCTCTCGGGGCCTCCTGTTGCCTTCCGAGGCCTCTTGGCGCTTCCTGTTGTCTCCTGGGGTCTCCTGTGGTTTCCTGGAGCCTTCTGGAGCTTCCTGGGGGCCTCTGGAGCCTCTTGGGGACATCTGTGGCCTCTTGAGTCTTTCTGTGGGCTCCTGGGGCCTTCCTGTGCCTCCTGGGGACCTTTCATGTGGTTTTCCTGGAGCCTCCTGGAGCCTGTTGGAGCTCCTGTGGCATCGCATACTGAGAAGAATCTGCGCCCACGGAGCCTGGCACCAAAAACTAGCAAACGATCGAGACATCCCTCAACCATACTGGCCCACCGGGGGGTGAAAATGAGCGCCTCGCTCGAGACATCTCTCCAAAAATCTGTCCCGGAAAGCGAAGGATGTTGGGACAGGAAACAGGCAAACCGTGAGAAATTCCACAAAATGGCCCCGCGAACGAGCCCTGCAACCACCCTGGCGGCTTTTTCTTGGGCTTAGGGGTGCTGAAATGAAGGCGCCTCGCTCGAGACATCCTCCAAATCTGCTCCGAAAGCGAAGGATGATGGGCACAGAAACAGGCAAACCGCCTGAGACATCCCCACAAAATGGCCGCGAACGAGCCCGTGCAACCACCCCTGGCGGCTCCCCTTAGGGGTGCTGAAATGAGCGCCTCGCTCGAGACATCCTCCAAATCTGATCCGAAAGCGAAGGATGTTGGGCACAGAAACAAGCAAACCGCCTGAGACATCCCCACAAAATGGCCGCGAACGAGCCCGTGCAACCACCCCTGGCGGCTCCCCTTAGGGGTGCTGAGTATGAGTAAGTCTGTGTATGAGACAGATGAAGTATGTGTTTACGTTCTGGGACGGTGTTGACGGAAGTTTTTCTGTGTTTGCTCTGAGTAAGTCGTATATGAGTATGGTCTGAGTGTGAGTAATAGTGTTGAGTATGAGTAGGTCTGAGTATGAGTAAGTCTGAGTATGAGTAAGTCTGTGTATGAGCAAGTCTGAGTATGTCCGACAGGAGGGGAGGAGAAAAGAGGAGGAGGAAGGAGGAGGAGGAGGAGGAGGAGGAGTAGGAGGCGTCCAAGTAATAACAAGAACCCCATCTTAGGATATGGGGAAAAAAGCTCATGGCGGCGGGACCGAGACCAGCTGCCAGCATGAGATTTCGGACCTCTCCCCTGCCACCGCCCCCTTCCGTCCTGCCCGACCGTCCTGGAGCACGTTCCTGACGGGATTTCGAAGCGGATCCAGCCGTCGGTGCAGGCCCGGACACACCCCAGGAGCGTCCGAAGACTTCGATCCTCAAATCTCGAAGCTCGGACTTCGAGCCCAGCGACCCCGCTAACTACGAGGGAACGCCGCCGCCGCATCTCACTCCGCCGCCGACTCCGATGCCCAAGCCGCCGCCGCCGCCGCCGCCGCCGCCGCCGCCGCCGACGCCAAAACCGCCAGCGCCGCCGCCACCGTCGACGGAACTGGCGACGACGAACGCCGATTTCGACGCAGGGTCCCGCCACCAGCTGCTCGGCACTCCCTAGGTGGGGCCCAGAGACAGGGGGCCCCAAGGGCGAGGCGGCCCTAAACAGTGCAGCGTCAAGCTCGAAGCCCCCTCCGTATGTTGCATCTCTGGGGGACCTCGTCTGTCCCATCGCGCCCAACCATCCGTGTCGTATACTTGTCGAACCCATGTCAAACGCGTCCAATCCGTGTCGACTCCGTGTCGAATCTACGTCGAGACCGCATCGAGTCCGCGCCGGGCACGGGAACGGACAATTGTTTAAAGACGGACGAGGTCCCCCGAAGATGCCCCGTATAACTCACCTATCCTCCCATCCCCGGGCCGGCCACGCGCAAGAGTGACCTTCGGCGGGAGCCAGGGGGGGGGAGGAATCGAGCGCGAGGGGGTAGCCCCAGGCGCCTCGAGCCGATGCTGCCACGCCGCATTTCGCGATCGGGGGGGAGGGGGGGGATCCCGTGGGCCCGCACCAGAACGGCCACTCCAGCGACGGGCCACTCTTACGAGTAGCCGACCAAGAATTTTACTCGTCAATGTCTCACCGTAGGTCTAGACCCCTTCCCCAGGACCGGCTTTGCATCCAGAGTCAGTCGCTTCTCGACTGTACTGGTGCCCATGGAAGGCCTGCTGAAGGCAGGAACTGTACAAAAATCATCTGCCGCGATTTTGTCACAGCGAGAGGATGTCAGGGTTATGTTTGGCCGAGTCGTCGCTCGGATCTCCGGCCGCCGTTCGGAACAACCCGAGCACCCCAGGAACGCCCTCGGCGAGGCGAAGCTGCTGGAAGGCACCCCGAGGCCGGAAAGCCGCAGAGAACCTGTGAAAACCAGGATGCCCCCCACCTGCGGGCCCCGCACCTCAGGGCCCCACCTTGAGACCCTCGGCCTGCGACGAGGGGCCCCGCGACGCAGCGAGCTCCACGAGCACTCCGGCGGCCCATTGGCTGCTGGCGGCGAGGTCCGCCAGCTGGCGCTGCTGCGCCTCCCGCGGGGCGCAGCGCCGCCGCCGCCGCCGACGCCGCCCGCGCCGTCAGCACGTCGCCCGCACCGCCGACGCGCCGCGACTCCACCGCCGACCCTCAGATCGTGACCCCAAAAAACCCGACGGCACCTTAACTGGTTGCTATTTTCGGCCTCAGGGGGCCCTCGCCGGGCCCCAGAGGAGGAGGAGGAGGGGGAGCGGGAGGAGGAGGAGGAGGAGGAGGAGGAGGTGGAGGAGGAGGAGGAGGAGGAGGAGGAGGAGAGGAGGAGGAAGCTGGAGGATGGTCGTGGAAGGGGTCCAAACTTTTTTGGTTCCACGCCGCCTTAGCCGAGAAGGAAAGAGTCTTGGTTCTGGCTCCCCCTCCCCTTCCCCTGGGGGGGAAGGGGAGGGGGTGGGAGGGGGATGAGGGAGGGAGAGGAGGAGGCGGGAGAGGGGGGTGGGAGAGAGAAGGAAGGAGGGGAGGAGGAGGGGGAGGGGACTACTAGGCAGAGGTTGGGGCTGAGGCAGGGGGAGGCAGAGGAGAAGGAGCAGGGCAGAGGAAACAGAGGATTCCCCAGAAGAGGACAGAGCAGAGTGTAGACAGCAGAGGGTGCAGAGCCTATCAGAGCAGAGGGGGCAGAGTGGGCTCAAGATAGGAGGGAGGCGAGGAGGCCGAGAGAGAAGAAGAGAGAGAGGAGGACGAGAGGATTTGCCCGCCGAGCCGGATAGGGGAGGAGGAAAACGAGGGCGAGGAGGGGAGACCAGAGCAGGCCCAAGATGAAACAACGATACTGCAGCACACCCTCCTGCTACAAATCCCCTCCTGAGTCGTCCCTGTAAATATTTCGTTCCGCTGCGGGAAGCGTCCCCCCCCCCGTGAAGGACGACCGCCCTGGGAACTTCCGAGGCTTCTGAGAAGACCTCCTCCTTCTCGCTTTCCCGCCCTCGCTCGCCGCCGACTGTCATCCAAGCGAAGCCCAACTTTGCGAAGCATCCACCATCCGTGATGGGACTGTTTTCCACCACCACCACCACCACCACAAGTTGGAGGGGGAGGGGCCCTCCTCCTCCTCCTCCTCCTCCTCCTCCTCCTCCTCCTCCTCCTCCTCCTCCTCCTCCTCCTCCCTCCTCCACCTCCTCCACCTCCCTCACCCCCTCCAACTTATGGCAGTGGTGGAAGACGGGCCCATCATTCCGCCCTCCCCTGCCAGGCCTCGGGGACACGGGGCGAGGAGGAGAGCACGAAAGGAGAAGCACCCGGCGAGCGACCCCGTGCCAAAGAGGATTCTGCCCCTCCGCCCGTGCAGTCGCCACACGCACTCGAGCTATGGCCACTGAGGTCTAGAGCAATGCGCACGAACTCCCCCTACGAACTCCCCCTGCTAACTCCCTACTCCCTCCACGAACTCCCTTCACCAACTCCCCTTCCTAACTCCCCCATACTACCTCCCCCTTCCTGGCTCCCCCCCACGAACTCCCCCTACTGACTCGAGAACGGAGACGCGCCCAGGGACGATGGAAGACCGCTCGGCCCCCCCTCTCTCTGATAATGCGAGATCCTCGGTTTCAAAGAGACCTGCCCTGAACCCGTGTGACGGATGCACAATTCAGAACTCCGGGACAACTCACTTGAGGACGTCCCAAGCGACAACCCGATGTTGAAAGCGAATCGCCCAGCATCCATGTAACAATTGGCTGTTTTCTGTTTTTCGCGGACGGACAGCGGAACCCCATGTTGCAAAGGTACCACCCTTCATCCGTGTACTGCTGGTTATGTTGAAGACTTGTTTGGAAGGTACCGTCCGCGTAATTTCTGGAATGCTCAAGCTCCAGAGGCGTTAGCGGAAAGAAATCTCAAATCGAAACGCCTGGCCCGCCCTAGCGACACGAATGGTTGCGCGACAGGGAGGACAGGAGGACACGTTGTTGGTAAAGGGGGCGGGGGACGAGGAGGGGGGTGGATGAGGAGGATATGGACGTGGCCGAGGGCGACGCGGCCGCCGCCAGCGCCGCCGCCGATGCCGCCGAGGCCAATGCATTTGCCGCGGCAGCCAACCGGAGGAGGACCATTTCAGACAACGGCGGACCTCCGCCCGGTCCAATTCCGTCCAAACTCGGTCCCAAGACCCCTCACGGGGGCCACCCCGATCCGATGCGTGGCGCACAATGCCTCCACAAGACCTCGAGAGGTCGCAACCAACGCCAGAGTGGGCCGCCGTTGTCTCGGCTGGCCCACCTCCGAGTGTTTTCGGGCGAGAACGTGGGCCTCAAGCGGCTGTTCGGGACGATCCTGGCATTCCCGGGACGCCTGTGACGAGGTGCAGCTGACGGGAACCATCCCGTGTCCCGTGTCCCCGGAGACCTTCGAAAACCATGGTCAGCAAATGTCAGCCACAGTGGACCACAAACAGTGTGTTCTAGCTTACGATGTGGTGCAACCCGCGTGGTGCAGTCTAGGTGGTGCAATTGACTACCCTGCACCGCGCGGCACCACCCCCCCTGTCTTGCAATCGTCCCAGCCACCCAACCGCAACTTGGTTTGCACAGCACTTGCGGCGGCGATTGCGATGACAGTTCGGCGTTGGCCGACGCATCGATGCGGGCACGCCCGCGCGCACAGGCTCGCGCACAGAGCGGCCAGCTAGTCCGGCGCGACCGACGCGGCCGCGGTGGCGCTGATCGCTGAGCACTTCACAGAGCGTCACTTATGCCGAGACAACGCGTGGGCACTTCAATGCGAAGCGGTGCTTTAGGCGGGCGCGGTATCGTGGCGACGTCGACAACGGTAGACAGGACGAGAATTGTAGCGATGTTGATGACGATGGTGACAACGACGACGGCAAGGCCAATGACGGCGCCGATGCTGATCACGCCGATGACGGTTATGGTGTCCTTGCGTCGGCGACGATGGTTTGTGAAGGGTTTGGACATGCGCGCGCGGCTGACGCGCGCGGGGGGCCCGTATGGTACTTTTTGACTATGCGCGCCCAACACGCGCGCAGAGGCGTTGGAATGATTCCGACATGCGCGCGCGCGAGAGGCCTGGCTGGTCGCATTTGATGAGGATGTTGAAGCCCATGGATTTCCTTGAGAATTCGTGAATGCGCGTGCGCATTTTTTTTTGGGGGGGGAATGCATGAAGCGCAACCATTGTCTTTTGCATGTTCCCGGGGCATTCGATGTTGAAACCCATAAGAAACCCAAGGTATTTGAAAGGTCTCGTTCGTCCCCTATTGCACGAGGCTCTTGGAAATTGACCTCTTTTGATAAATGAATGTGCGCGCATACGATTTGCTGCAAGGGATGACGGGGCCAATTGATAACGGCCTGGCTGGTATGATCTCGAATTGAAAACAAGCGAAGCAACTTAGTGTGTACTTTGCAAGACAGCAAACGAATCCGCCAGCCCCCTTGTGGGGCCACCAGGCTGTAGGGCTAGGTTGCTGCTCCCTGCACCAGTTGCAGTTTCAAGTCTCCAATGGTACAGTTCTGCTTTCTGCTTCCGACTGTACATTTTTGACATCCGCGCGAGGGGGAGCCCCAAATCACTAATTTACCATCCTCGGATCGCGTGCTCTGCATTCCCAGGGGGGGGCGCAGGACACGCAAAAGTACTTGAGACTCGCGCCCCCGAAGCCATAACACGTTGTAAATTACGCAATGTTCGCGTCCCGAGGCCATAAACCATTGCAAAATATACACTTCTTGCGCTCCCGAGACAATACCCCCCCGTGCTTTACCCAAAGCTCGCGTCCCAGAAGTCTTCCACCTTGGCAAATTACGCCGTCTTTGCGCTGCCGAGGCCGAAAGTGCTCCAAGGCGCCCAAAGATGATTCCAAGAAAGCCCAAGAGGGGCCCAAGAGGCCCCAAGAGCGCTCGAAGAGGCCTCCCAAGAGAGCCCCAAGAAGTCAAAATGAACGATTTACGCAAGTGCTTGAAGGATTTTGGCCGTCTCGCATATCCAGCTTTCCGACGCTCCAAGACGGCTCAAGAAGGTCCCAAGACCGCCCCAAGACAACCCAAGACGCGTCCAAGAGGGCCCCAAGACGGCCCAAGAAGGCCCCCAAGATTGCCCACCCACTGCGGGTTCGGGTAAGTCTGGGGGAGGGTGGTATACCCTCATTCCTTAGGAGACTCGATGTGGCGACGGGCGACGATGGGGCGACGACGCTGGCCATCAGGCCGCGGAACGGACAGTCGGGCCCCGACGAGTGGCGGCGACGGCGGCCACGAGGCGGCGGGATCCACAGTCAGGCCCAGACGAGGGGCGGCGACGAGGCGGCCACGAGGCAGCGGCGGCCAGAGGGCGGCGGAAGCGACAGGCAGGCCCAGGCGGCCACGAGGCGGCCACGAGGCGGCCACGGGGCGGCGGAGCCGACAGGCAGGCCCAGCTCCTGGAACACAAGGCAGGGACCCGAAGTGCAGGCACTGCTTGGGGAACGTTCGAAACAAAAAATGCTGGGGCAGCCGTCGCCGCCGGCGGTGGCACTGGCGGCGGAGGCGGCGGGCAGCGCCAGCGGCGGCTCCCGCCGTTGCTGTCGCCGCCGCCGCCGCGGTGCCTCCAGCTGCGGCAAGACCCGCTCCTGCAGGAGCATCTCGCAGGCGGCGCTGGACTGCTCCAACTGCGGCAAGAACCGCTCCTGCGGACGGTCGTGTCCGTGTGCGCCGTCTTCGTCGTCGTCGCCGTCGCCGCCTACAGTAGGCGCAGCAGATCAGAACTTGTACGGCCAGAAATCGCAGGGCACGCTCGACGGCTACCTTTGAGCTGACTGGCACGCTCAAGTGAGCGTGTGGGGCCCAGGGGCCATCGGGGGATTAGACATCTCCGTGGGATTTCTGCTGGCAGCCCCGGTTGTTATTTGATATGCCTTCTTCAGTAGAAGGAGAAGAAGAGTCATATGAAAAACATGAACTTCCAGAGTTCCGACCACTTCTGTTGATGTCTTCTTCCGACGAGTATAAGTACTATGAATTGTTCGCCCGTGCCCGTCAGTTTCCAGCCGGGGATGCTTTTCAGGAGCTGCTCATCGACGAGACCGCTGCTGTGGGATGGGACGCCACGAAAAAAAAAACACATGGTACAAACAATCGACTGGAGCGCTGGAACCAATTCTTCTGCTGAACGTTTCGAGCTGGATCGATCCTTGTAGGCCCCTGGGGCCGCCGAATCATGTCAAACTCGCCTGTCGTGAAAAAATGCGCTGCCAGTAGCTCAGGGCTCGCCACGAACGTGGGTGTCTGAATCGTCCCGAGCGACATCGGCGAGCCCAGCAGCACTATAGCCAACGGCTGGACAAAGGCTCGGCGTCGGGGGTCGCGCGACCACACGGCAGCCCCGCTTCTGGGCTGGGTGCTCGACCCAACAGGTGATCGAGCGGGAGCAGAGGGCCTCCTCCTCCTCCTTCGCCTCCTCCGCCTGCTCCTGCTCCTGCTACTGCTCCTGCTCCTGCTCCTCCTCCTACTCCTCCTCCACCTCCTCCTCCTCCTCCTGCTTGAATCCTGAGCCCTGGCACTTATCCATCTTTGCGACAACTGTCCACTGGAACCAGGCGGGTCGGGCGAAAATCCACACAATAATGTACGGTGTGTGTGCGTGTGTGTGTGTGTGTGTGTAGGTGTGTAGGTGTGTAGGTGTGTAGGTGTGTAGGTGTGTAGGTGTGTAGGTGTGTAGGTGTGTGCGTGTGTGCGTGTGTGCGTGTGTGCGTGTGTGCGTGTGTGCGTGTGTGCGTGTGTGCGTGTGTGCGTGTGTGCGTGTGTGCGTGTGTGCGTGTGCGTGTGGTGCGTGTGCGTGCGCGTGCGCGTGCGCGTGCGCGTGCGCGTGATGTGCGTGAGTGCGTGATGTGCGTGTGTATGCGTGTGTGCGTTGTGTGCGTCCTTGTGTGCGAATATTCTTTGTGTGCGTGTGTGCGTGTAGTGTGTGTCGTGATCGTTGTGTGCGTGTGTGCGATGTGTGCGTGGTGAGCGTTGTGCGTCGTGTGCGCGTTTGTGCGCCGTGTGCGCGTAGTGAGTGTGCGTGTGGTGTCGCGTGTGCGTGGTGCGTGTGCGAGTGCGTGTGCGTGTGCGTGTGCGTGTGCGTGTGCGTTGTGCGTATGTGCGTGTGCGTGTGCGTGTGCGTGTAGTGCGTGTGCGTGTGCGTGTGCGTGTGCGTGTGCGGGTGTGCGTGTGCGTAGTGGTGTGGAACGTGTTGCGTCTGATGTGCGTTGGTAGCGTGTGCGTGTGCGTGTGCAGTGTGCGTGTGGTGTTGCGTGTGTCGTTGTGCGTGTGCGTGTGCGTCGAGGCGTGTGCGATGTGCGTGTGCGTGTGCGTGTGCGTGTGCGTGTGCGTGTGCGTGTGCGTGTGCGTGTGTGTGTGTGTGTGTGTGTGTGTGTGTGTGTGTGTGCGCGTGCCTATCCTGGGAGAACTTTCTCGGTGCCAAGGTGCAGGGCGACGTTCCACCAAGGCCCCAGCGACAAGGCGACATGTCTCTTACTCCTCTGCCTGCTCCTGCTACCCCTCCTCCTCCTCCTCCTCCTCCTCCTCCTCCTCCTCCTCCTCCTCCTCGGGGCGAGGACGGTCGGGTGCTTCGGAGAGGCCGCGTGAGGTCTTGGAGGGCCCGGAGTGCTCGCTTGTTCTCCCTGGCGGGAGCGCCTCGTTGGGCGCCTTCTCCGGGAACGCCAGGTTTCTGTCCCAGGGCGGCCCTCCCGGGATCTCTTCGACGCGACCTTCTCACGGCGTCGATCCCCTGCAGAGGCCTCGACCCTCTCCCAGGGGCTGGACCTCTCGTCCCGAGTTGTCTCTCTTGACTGCCACGGGGCCGCTCAGGCTGAAAAAACAGTCACGGGGAAGGGACTCAGACCTCTGGGCAGCCACGCCGTGAAGACACCACGGCGTCGGCGGACCGGGCCCTCCTGCTCCATCCTTCCTGCACCTCTTCCCTCCTTCCCGCCCCCCCCGTCGGGGAGGAGAAACGAGAGGACGAG
This sequence comes from Prorocentrum cordatum, assembly GCA_963575745.1. Lineage (NCBI taxonomy): Eukaryota > Dinophyceae > Prorocentrales > Prorocentraceae > Prorocentrum > Prorocentrum cordatum. The sequence continues at coordinate 213,570 of CAUYUJ010008247.1, read as the reverse complement.
AGGTCGGGAGAGGAGCAGCGGAGGAGGAGGAGGAGGAGGAGGAAAAGGAGGAGGAGGAGGAGGAGGAGGAGGAGGAGGAGGAGTAGGAGAAGGGCTCGGGGAGGACGGCGCCCCAGGCGGCCTGGTCCCAAAAATTCGTGCGCCGAGGAGGAAAAGGAGGAGGAGGAGGAGGAGGAGGAAAAGGAGAAGGAAGAGGAGGAGGAGGAGGAGGAGGAGGAGGAGGAGGAGGAGGAGGAGGAGGAGGAGGAGGAGGAGAAGGGCTCGGGGAGGACGGCGCCCCAGGCGGCCTGGTCCCAAAAAATCGGGCGCCGGGCAAGGCCCTCGGGGCGAGGACGGTCGGGTGCTTCGGAGAGGCCGCGTGAGGTCTTGGAGGGCCCGGAGTGCTCGCTTGTTCTCCCTGGCGGGAGCGCCTCGTTGGGCGCCTTCTCCGGGAACGCCAGGTTTCTGTCCCAGGGCGGCCCTCCCGGGATCCCTTCGACGCGACCTTCTCACGGCGTCGATCCCCTGCAGAGGCCTCGACCCTCTCCCAGGGGCTGGACCTCTCGTCCCGAGTTGTCTCTCTTGGCTGCCACGGGGCCGGGAGGCGGCCTCCAGATGCCGAGGGCATCAAAACCGCAGCCGCCACGAGCTTTTCTCGTTGCCTGGATCTGAGAAGAGCCTAAGATCTGAGATCCGACGCCACGGACAAATGCAACATCGTGCACAAAGCAAAACAGAACAAAGTCGGAGCCCTGGACCCTCTCTTCCTCTGAGGCCAGATCGGTCCATGAGAGCCCCGAGGGCACGGAGCGAGGCGAAACGCCATCTGTGAAACAGATGCGCCGCCAGGATCTCGAGGGGGCTCGAGAGGCCCGAGCTCCGAGAGGGACGCCGAGAGAGCTCCAAGACTGAGTCGCACGTGGCCCCCTGGCCCCATCTCCCGAACCGAATAGCAGCCATCCGACCCGACGCGAGGTCCACTCCCACAGAAAGGAGGAGGAGGAGGAGGAGGAGGAGGAGGAGGAGGGGGAGGATGAGGAGGAGGAGGAGGAGAAGAGGAGGAGGAGAAGGTGGAGGTGGAGGAGGAGGAG
>CAUYUJ010008247.1:197500-207500 GCA_963575745.1 Prorocentrum cordatum | reverse complement strand
CTCTTCCTCCTCCTCCTCCACCTCCTGCTCCTCCTCCACCTCCTCTTCCTCCTCCTCCTCCGCCTCATCCTCCTTCGTTGCGCATACACTTCCCTGTTCGTCTCAATTCGCCGCAACAACCTGTACGATTCGGTTCGTGTCGATCCTCGTCGCCGCCGTCGCGCTCTTCTCTCCCACTCTCCCGCTCTGGCTCTTCAGATTATCCCTCCGTTTCTCCTCTTCCTCATCCCCCTCCTCCTCCTCCTCCTCCTGCTCCTCCTCCCCATCTTCCCGTCATTCCGTCCTTTTCTTTCTTTTCCTGATCATCCTCCTCCTCATCCTCCTCCTCGTCCTGCTCCTCCTCCTCCTCCTCCTCCTCCTCCTCCTCCTCTACCTTCTCTTCCCCCATCCTCGTTCTCCCCCTTCCGACCCTTCCTCATACGTGTTCCTAATACTTCCGAACGTTGGCCAGGTACCGACTGAGATCGCCCGATCCTCTTCTTTCCCTCACCCCAAAAACTGTGCTTGACAAGAGATTGAGTGGGAGTGTGTTCGGTTGTTCTCAATTTCTTCATGTTCGTTCTCATGTTCGGCCCCCTCATCCGATTAATTTCTCTTCCGCCTCCTCCTCAGCACTGTTTGACTGTTACGCATCGTTCCTCTTCCTCAACCCGTCCCCGCCTCATCATCATTCGACTGATCCACGAACCACATACCTAGTACATACACACGCATGGTTCATTCATGGGTGCGCTCGGGCTGTTCCAGGAGGCCCCCCACGAAACGTGCAAGAAAAAAACCAAGGAACTCCAAGGGGCCTCCAGAAGGCCTCTGGCCTTCAGGTCGCCCTCCTCCTCCCTTTCCTTCTGCCTCCTCCTCCTCCTCCGCCTCCCCCATGTCTTCCTCAATCTTTCTCTTTCTCCGCATCCTCCTCCCCCTCCTCCTCCTCCGCCGCTTCCTCCACCCCGAACTTTGAACATAACAGCTGCCCCCTCTTGCTCCCAGACTTACCTGATCACCTCGACTCTCTTGGGCATCGTTTCGTGATGGGCTGGTGGGGATATTTGTTTGTTTCGCGGAAGCACGAAGTGAGACGGACGCCAAGCAAGCAGGGGCAGGCTGTGCCACCTGCGAGGGCCAAAACAAAGCAGAGAGCGTCGCCCGGTGCGGGGCGAAGAACTCAGGGCGGCAACCCGTGGCGAGAGGAGCGCAGCGGGCGGTAGCGAAGGCGCAGAGGCACCGCCTGGCCAGCGAAACAGACGCACAGGAAGAGCGTGAAGTAGAGCACCACGGAACCAGCGCGAGGCCACGTACCGGCTGAAGGCAGAGCAGGCCCTGCCACAGGCAAGCGAGCGTGCCGATGACGTAGAACACGTGGGAAGAAAGCGAACGCCACCCTTGCCGAACAGGTAGGACTTGAACGCGTGCCCGCGGCGAGCACGACGGGCGAGTAGGAACGCAGCCAGAATGGCGCGAGAGAGTTGACCCAACGGCGGCCGACGTGTGTGCAGGTAGCGCGGGGAGAGGAGCCGGTGGCCAGGAAGACCGTGGCGAGAGGCGACGCGCCCCGAACACCCTCGATGAACAGCAGGCCGTGCGAGGGGCAGAAGCTGGCACCGCACTTGCCCGAGCGCAAGGTGGCGACCAGACCAAAACTTGCCGTGCAGGCAGGGCAGCAGGCAGCGTGACACGACCAGCAGACCAAGCGCCCCGCGCGCGCGGATCAGGAGGAGGAGAAGGAGGAGGAGGAGGAGGAGGAGGAGGAGGAGGAGGAGGAGGAGGAGGAAGAGGAGGAGGAGGGGGGGGATGTCCAGCACGACGAGGTCGTGCAAGGGAGCGCCGCCCGTCAGGTATACCCCGAGGGCGGAGCGGCGGGTGGCCGAGAGGAGGCCGGCGCCCGCAAGCGCATAGCCGGGGAGACCACGACGCCTTGGGCGAATGGGGCCATTGGCAGGGGGCTGGTGGGGATATTTTTTTTGGTCGCGGCCGCGAGACAAGGGTCAGGCGGCAAAGGCAACGTCCGGGCCACGAACGAGGCGAATTGGCCAGGAGAGGCGCGCCGGCCGGCCCGCTCAAACGGCAGCTGCAGGCTGGGTGAAGCTGAACTGAACTGGTGGGGAAACTTTTTTTGATTGGCGGCTCACAAGGACAGATCCAGGAAACGGGACGGACTCGACTGGGGCACAAGGCGAGATAATTAGCTGCAGAGGCGCACAGGCCGCTGAAGCGAGTGCACATGCCAGGGACAAAATGACCCTCATTGGGGGCTGACGCAGGCGGCCCGACAGAGGGGAACGCAAGCACAGAACTGGAAACGGACGGAAAGGAGCTGTCGCACACGTGGCGCCAAGCTCCGACCGTACCGTACAACGCGAAAGGGCGTGGAGCACGCCGCACTGTGGCGGCACGGAGTGGCCAGGCGTGGCCGCGCCGTCCATGCAACAAAAGGTGAGGCCAAGGAACAGGAGAGACACGGCGGGCGCAAGGGCACGCGGCAGCAGGAAAATGGGAGGGCACAGATGGAAGCCTCACTCACAGTGACTCACAGGACGCTCTTGGGCATGAGAGCGACCAATACGCAGTCAAGGAACAGTCGACCGTGTCGTCTGAGTCCACAGCCTGCAACTTGTCCGACACTGAAGATTGGGGGCGTAAAGCTGCAAGCACTGGTCAAGTCACCTGGCCCAGCCTGCAGGGAGGACCGTGATGATCTGCCAAAGGATGAACCACTTGTGCAGGAGCTTGAACGCGAAGGCGACGACCATAGTCAGGGACCCTGTCGTCGACGTCGCCGGCGTTCACCGCGAGCAACTTATCCGGCACAGAGGGTCGAGCTGGTGGGGATACGCGAAGCGTCAACATGTCATTTGCGCCGCCTACGTTTGTGCTTTGGATGCGCTCTCTCGTGGATCGGCAGGAACAGGCGGACAGCAGTTCTTCTTCCCTGGCCAGCTCGTTATATGGCCACGAGCCCAGACACGGCCCCCGGGAGGCCGACCCCCGCCCCCCGCCCCCCCCCGAAACGCCGCACATTGTGAAACAGACACGTTCGTGATGCCCGTGCCCATATGTTTCTCGCACCATTGAGGGCACCAGCGCCGCGCGTGCAGGGCTGCACCCTCTGAGCACGGCTCCCTCCTCTGTCATCATCCGCGGCGCGGCGTCTGCTGCTTCCGCCGCCTCCTTTTGTCCTTGATCATTCGAGCAGTTATCGGGCACGCACACTGCGAAACCGCGCGTCGCATCAACCTCCTCCGCGGCAGCTCTCCTTCTCTTCCATTCACCTCGGTGCGCCATTGTCTCTAACACGTCCCTGCTACTGTTATCCGACGCCTCTTGCAGTCAATCGGAGCAGGGCGAGTTGAGACAACGGCAACTCAAAGTCGGTCCCTTGATCTCTCCAAGGGTCCAAACTGACTAGAGACCGTTCTTGATGTTTCGGCGACAGCTCCGCTTATCTTCTGGGGGGTGAGGTGACGGCCGATAGCCTGAGCCTTTCGCGTTGGGCAGCCCCATGTATCTTGGCGCGCACCAGAAAGGGACGCAACTCGCACGGAGTAGAACTCGCACGGACGGAACGCGCACGGGGAAGAACTCACACGAAGCGGATCTCGCACGGGACGGAACTCGCGCGGACGGAACTCACACGGACGCGGTAGACTTCACACGGACGGCTCTCGCACGAAGCGGAACCCGCACACGTGGAACTTGCACACGCAGAACTCGCACGCACGGAACTCGCACGCGTCCGGCGGCCCTGGAAGATCGATCGGGCGCCGTGGCCTTCTCAGACCGCTCCGGAAGGCTCTGAGAGCGTTCCAGAACGCTTGGAACAGATGTAAGTACCTTTTTGGAGGCCTGGAAATGGGCACGAACACCAACCCAGGGGGGTTGCCTCCACATTGTGGAGACGATGCTAGATTTCGGTGTTGGTGGCAATAGTTCGGTCACCTTGGAAGCCAGAATATTACCACCATCACCGAGATCGGGATGTTCTTCCCTCGGTGGAGGGACGCCGCCGATCTTGGTGTTGGTGTCAACCTCTAGGCCTGCGACCTTTGCCACGTGTCCCAGCACCGGCCGAGTGCCCGGGGGGGGACATGCTGGCTCGACAGCTGGGCTACCGCCGGGCCCTCTTGAAGAAACCAGTCTCCAACTGTGCCGAGCGGTGTCCCCGGCCGCGGCGACGGAGGCCCCCCCTCCCGAAGGCCAAGTGCCGCGCTCGCAACTGGCCCGCCTCTGGACCACATTCGCCACGGACAACAAAGAAATACGCCCCGTCTGAGGAGCCCCCAAAGTACTCCAGACTTCGTAATAAAAGGGAGGGGGTCTGGACCCTCCAAGACAAGCCATTTCAGACCTCCCCCGTGGGAGAACCCTCCAAAACATCGTCCCCAGACCCCCCAGGCCCTCCAAGATAGCCTGGAAGAGACCCCCCCCCGAAATGTGACCCCCTTCCTTTTATTACGAAATCTGGAGTACCCACTGACGCTACGCCTTGGACCTCTCCTGGGGCGCGTTCTGGCCAACACTTCGGTGCGGATCCAGCCACTGCGACGAGGGCCTCCCGTGAGGCCCAGGCAGGCAGAAGCGAGATGGCAAGGGGACTTAGATGACCGCTGAAACTGCTTAGAGGATAGGGCGCTGCTAAGCTGTGGCGTGCACGTGGGCTACAGGTGCCTTACATATTTTAGGGTGATTAGCGGTCCAGGCTAAATGGGATCCGCCGACATAGCGGAGTTATCGGACCCCCCGAAACCACTTAGGGCACTTGTCACCCACTCATAGGCTAGGTTGCGTCAGGTATAGCATCTTAGCATCCACCTCCAACCCCCCTGTCCCCTTAGCACCCCTCGCGATCAGCTCACTTGCGACATTGATACCTCTTCCTCATCTGACTCTCAGCCCCGTCCGGATGCGCCAGGGCCTCTCTTCAGCGCCATCATGCCCTTCAGGCCGCCGCCCGATGGCTTGGCGGGCGCTGTGCCAGGCTCCTGCGGGCAGGTGGGGGCCAGCGGACCCCCAGGGTGGATCGGTGAAGGCTCACATCCCTGGAGAGCATTTGTGAGAATTCGCGGCGATAACGAGCGTTACGGGAGGGGAGACGAGGGGCGGGGGCGGAGGGGGCATAACGTGACGCACCCCCCCCCCGAAGTGGGGGTCCGGCACAACGTACTGTCGTGCCCGACGCACTGCGGCAGTGCCGGGGGCGCGTTGGGGGGGAGTGCCACTTTCTGGTGGGGAGGGGGGGGCAATAACGCGCGCTATGGCCCTCAGGTCGAAAACACCCTCAAGGCTCACGACCCTGGACCAGCCAGCACCGAACAGAAAATCGGATCGAATCAGGACGCGTTGGTAGGCAACTCCCGGGAAGTCTTTGCAAGAAGGAGTAAAGGCTAGTATTCCCGATATGGGCACCACAGGACTACGCCAGATCGAGCCTGGGGTTAAGCCCCATTCGGTCGGATCGCTAAAGCGAGATTGAAAGGAGCTCTGCTGGATCATTTCAGATCAGGTCGGTTTTCGACCACGCGTATGCAAGCGCCGATGCTAAATTAACCGCCCAGGAATTGCGTCCTACGAGTGTGCGTCTGACTGGGCCGCATCGGCACGGAACGGGCTGCGTCAGCATGCACACCAGCGCTGTGCGAACATCGGGCCGCATCGTATGGATAGACGGTCGGAACCGAATCGCATCGACCTGATCGAGATGGAGCCTGCGACCCGGCCCAGCAGGAGTCTGCACATGAGGAGAGTGCACAAGATGAGGTGCCATTCGCATCTCAGGGCCAGGCACGTCGCCTTTCCCGAGAGGCTCCGACCCCGCCCGACCCCCCCTTGGCCCCCACCCTCCCCGGAAGATTCTTCGCCGCGGGGCTCCAAGGGGGGGCCCAGAGATGAGCCCCCCGAGGGCGGGCCCAAGAGAGCCCACGAGGGCCCAAGACTGTTCGAGGTTCGCGCGGGTTTCACGCATCGGCACTGGACCCCCGTCCTCAGCGCACGGAGCGCGCAAAGGGGCGGCGCCTGAGGCACCGCCAGGGGGGCCCCGCGCAGGTCCAAGACACACGCGCGGAACCGCTCGCCTGCTGCCACTCCTCCTCCCGGCCCCCCTCCCCGAGCAGGAGCACAGGCGCAAGCGCCACCACCAACACCAGCGCGAGAAGCCAAGGGGGGGGTCCTGGTGGCGGCGTGCCCCTTCCCCCCCCCGAGGTGGTCCACGAGGGTACGAGGAACCTCGCATTGCACGACGCAGCCCGCAACCGCCGACAGTCATAAGCCGTGCAGTCCCGCCTGTCTACTGCTTGCATGCGCTGAGGCATGCAACGTCTCGCAGGAGTCCCAAACTTTGGTTGTGTATGTAGTGAGCTACAGTTACACCTCAATTTGCTTAGATGATTCGGTGCATGGGAGAATCGTTTGCCACCCAAGCGCTTTGCAACTATCAAGGCCGTGGCGAGCGTATACCGAACCAGGGCAACATGCAATCAATCCTGCGAGACAGGCATTCACAAATCTGGGGAGGCACAGCAAGCCATCATGTGCAACCCCCGCTCGAGCACTTACGTGCAAGACCGTTCTGGCTAGCCTCCTCCCCCCACTGGAATGACAAGCTCACTCAGAACACATTACGCGATCGCTGGAGAGTGTCTCCAGCCAACGAGTATTTCGACCACGCCTTTCTCGTGGAACGAGGACACACGCCAATGTGAATGAGAAAGGCCCCTGGACACCCCAAAACATGTCGAATCCATTCGAAAATCCATTGACCCTGACGCAGGAAAGTCGGAGCGGAAGCAAGGTTATACCCACGCCAACGGTCCTCAGACTTGACCTCCGAGGATGCAGCCACGCTTCGTGCAGGGTCGCCCTCCGACCTGTCGTCGTCCCTGGACTTCGCAGACTCCGAGGCCAACTTGCGGTCAAAGTCTGGCTTGCGGTCGAGCTCCGCGCTCAAGGTCAGCTTGCGGTCGAGCTCCGCAAAGGATCTCCTCGCAGTGGACCGGAATCCGAGGAGTGGGCTCGCGTCTGGCTGCTGCGGGGTCAGCTCATCGATGAGATCTGCCACCCCACCCGCCGACTGGATTGATCCCAGGCCTCTCCGGGGAAGCATACCCTTGGTCCGCCCGCCCGCGGCCAGTGCATGCCGACGCTGACGCCAGCGTGGCCACGAGTTCAACTCAGTAGGCAGGTGCTCGGGCACTCTTCGGTCATTCTGGCATGGTGTTGCAACCGATTGCGTCGCTGCCCCCTCCCCGATTTTGCCTACACAGTTTGCGCCGAGTGCTGCGTTAAAGAAACGGCGAACGTCTGTTCAAACAGGAACGAAACAACGAACTTTGAACTCCCCCGCAGGCCGAAAGCGTGCTGGCATCTCGGGCGAGAGGTTCAGAACAGTTCTTAGTGCCAGTTCGCACGCGCGCGTGGCGGCCCATGAGGGCCACTGGCTGAAAAATACCCCGACAAGGTCCAGGCCACCCGAAGGCAAAGTTCGTGGGCGCGGCCCTCAACAAGACCCCCAAGACAGCACCAGGATTCCTCAAGGGAGCTCCAAGAAACCCAAAGAGTGCGACAGAAACAGGGGTCAATGTGTGGCAGACCCCGAAGTAGCCCGGATGTGGCCCAAGCTGGTTCCAGACAACCCCCAGAGGCAGAGGAGGCCGCATGCAAAACCATACTTAGTTTTTGTTGTGACTTCAGCTTTCTTACGCTGATGCTTCCCATGGGCTTCTCAGGGCTGAAGATGACTCCGCGATCACCCAATATCGCTCCAAGTGGGGCCTGGAGCCGCTCCTAGAGGCCTCCCCAATGGGCGACATGCCCCAAGATGGCCACACGACAGCCCATAGCAGCTCCGAGATAGCTCCGAGGTGGTCCTAGACTGGTCCTAGACGATTCAAGGCAGCCCCCACGAGCTCCCCGGAAGGCTCAAACCCTCTTGGTTGCTTCCTGTGGGCTGCTGAAGCCCCTAGATGGCTCCTAACATCGCCCAATGTACCCCCAAGTAGGGCCCGGACAAGCTCCAAGTCGTGATGATTTGCGCGTTGGTCTGGACTCTGACACCGCGCGGTTCGATCCACCTTCAACGATCGTGCCGTTCAACCATGATCGCTCAATGTTCGCCACCGGCGACCTTCAACTCTGAACGCACGCGCCGTCGTCGCCGCCGCGTCATCACCAATATGCCCCCGCATCCCGACTGCCACTATTTCCCACAGCGTGGGCCCCCAAAGCGTTCATAGACCCCTTCCCCGGGACCAGCTCTTCATCCCGAGCCGTTTTGTGTTGGGCTTGTTTTCCACCACCACCACCACCTTAAGTTGGAGGGGGGGCCCTCCTCCTCCTCCTCCGCCTCCTCCTCCTCCTCTTCCTCCTCCTCTTCCTCCTCCTCCTCCTCGCCCTCCTCCTCCTCCTTCCCTCCTCCAACTTATGGTGGTGGTGGTGGTGGTGGTGGAAAACAGGCTTATCATCTTGTGGATCTCCGCAGGGCCGCGAGGGCGGCCTCCAGCCAGAGGCTTCCGAGGGCGAAACCGCACGCGGGGCGGGGGGCTGTGGGGCACAAAGCGGCGGCGAATGGGCGACTGGGGGGCCGATACGCTCGTTCCCCCCTTGAGCCCACCCCTCCCTGACCCCAGACCCCCTCGAGTCATGAAAAAATCACGACGGGAGGTTTTTCCATATTTGTGGCTTTGGGGGGCCCCTACCGGGCCTCGGGACCGTCAAAAAACGATTCAGGATGAAAAACCGGTCCTGGGGAATGGGTCCAAACCTCTGGGGGTCGACGTCATGAAAAATCATGACGTCGGAGGTCTGGGGACGTGGCATCCTCGTTCTCGGGTCAATGGCCCGGCTCTCCAGCAGCTGCTCGGGACGATCCCGGCACCCCCGGACGCCTCCCGGCGAGGAGCAGCTGCCGGAGAGCACCCCGAGGCTGGAAAGCCGCGGGGGACGGGACGAAAACGCACGAGAACCTCGAACTTCGAACCGCCGTCCAAAAATGGCAGCGTCGCGAAAAGCACGCCTGGAGACCCAGGCCCAATCTTCCTGCAACATTGCTCGAGCCAGATCGATCAGCGATGGCCCCCGGGGCACGACAAGCGGCAAGAGGATCGCCCGCTGCAGAACATGGCGACGCCAGAGGATCTCAGGGTCGTGCTTCTTCGCGACGCAGGGAGTGTGCCAGGGCCTCCTCCGGGGCGGTAAAACAGGACTAGGATCGGGATAAATCGCTCCAGAGCGTTCCGGGGCGCTCTCAGAGCGTTCCGGAACGCTCTGGAGCGGCCGCGGCGCCCAATACATCCCCCAAAGCCGCCGATTCTCAGAGATTTCGAGTTATCCCGATCCGATGTTGTCCCGATCTTCGCGTCGTTTTAGGCGGGTCGGGCCGGGGCCGGCGCGTCCTGCTCTCGGAGGCCAGGGCGCTCCACGCGACGCCCTGCGCCTCGACCGCGTGGATGGCCTGCCGCGGCCCGGGCGCGGCGCGCGGCCGAGGCCCTCCGCGGCGGGCGGCACTGGTGCCCCCCGCGGGCGGAGGAAGGCGCAGCGCCCTCGAACCTCGAGCGGCTTTGTGGGCCCTGGAAACGGCAGGGCCGTTTTTTCGCCGTTCCCCCAAAAATGTGTATATATATATATATATATAGACACATATATATATATATAAACAAAAAACAACGGCGACGGAACCGGTAACAAAAACGGCGTCGGAACCGGCAATAAAAACGGCAGAACGGAACCGGTGAAAAAACGGCCCTGGCGTTTTCAGGGCCCACTGAGTCGAGCGGGCACCCATGCCGCTGCCCTTGCCTCTCTTGGGAGTTTCTCTGCGTCTCCTGGGCAGCCCTCGTCGGCTGCCTTCTCTCCGACACCCTGGCCAGAAAACCCGCCCCTGTGAGACGTCCCCCGGGGGGGGGTGGGGGGCAACGCCTTGACAGGCCCGGGCCCCGGCCCGAGCGCCGCTCGCCGTCCGCGGCGGGCAGAGAAGGTGCGGGTGCGCCGAGCCGTCGCGAGGCCGAGGGGGGCCGTG
>CAUYUJ010008247.1:190000-192500 GCA_963575745.1 Prorocentrum cordatum | reverse complement strand
CTATCCCCACTGGCGTGGCCTGGGCCCCACTGGCCGACTTACCCCCCAGGATGAGGATACAGGCTGTTCCTTTCGGGTTTCGGAGGGTGTATCCCCAACTGGGGTGGTGGAGTGGTGGGGCTCGGCATGGGGCTGGGGATAGGATCGGTTATACGATACGATATTAAGTCACGAAATTGGAGCATCTCTTGGAGGGCATCTTGTACTTCCCCCTGCTTCAAACGACGAAGCAGCCCCAGATCTGGCTCCGACGGCCGCCGCTGAGGAAGCGATGCCAACTCCCCTGAGGTCCGACGTCACGAAAAAGTTACAACAAGGTGGACAAAAAACTACCAAAACCCTGGGCCGCATCTCTATGCTGCATTTCTCGAAGCTGATCGATCCGTGCTGGCCCGGGGCCCGAAACGAAGGAACATCGCGCGTTGTGAACAACATGACATCGCCAATGTTGCAACCCGTCGCGGCATCATCGGCTTGGCGCCTCTATTCGTCACGTGTCCCTGCTCGCCTGGGCAAGATCAGCCTCTGGTCGAGCCGCACGGGCCTGAACGGAACCTAGCGCGACATAGTCGGCATGGCGTCTTCACTCGCCACTTGGGCGGAGTCGGAAAACCCTGCGTCTTCCCCCCCTCAGAAAAAGTGCGTGCATCTCTTGGAGCGCCATATCTTAAATTTGCATCCCGCCAGCTGCAGACGGCTAGGCCGCCCCCGACATTTGTTTCAGCCAGCTTCTGCCAGCCTCCGCCGAGGAATGAATATCAACTCCCCTGAGATCTCAAGTCACCGAAACAAAACAAAGCCGTAGAAAAAACGACCGGATCCTTGGTCCAATTCAGAAAACCCCCTCCGGTGAAACGGTAACGCACCAAGCACCCTGAAGCGTTATCCTGGCACCATGGCGCTTGGCCGTTGCCTAGCACTCCTCTGGAGCCCCGAGGAGGAGGAAGATGAGGAGAAGGAAGAGGAGCCCCAGACAAGGGAGGAGGAGGAGGAGCAGGAGGAGGAAGAAGAATGAGGAGAAGGCACTTGTACTATTACGATTGTTCCTCCATTGCATTGCAAAATGCATTGCATGTGGTAGTACTACGAATAATAGTACTACGACTACTACTACTACTACTACTACTACTACTACGACTATGACTACGACTATAATTACGACTACTACTACTACTACTACTACTACTACTACTACTACTACTACTACGACTACTTCGACTACTACTATTACTGCTACTACTACTCCTCCTACTACTACTACTACTACTACTACTACTACTACTACGACTACGACTACGACTACGACTCCGACTACTAATCATGCCATACTACTACTACTACGAATACTAGTACTCATACTAGCACTACTACTACTACTACTACTACTACTACTACTACTACTACTACTACTACTACTCCCACTTTCGACAAAAAACTACTACTACTACTACTACTACGACTACTACTACTACTAATAATAATAATACGACTACTACTACTACTACTACTAGTACTACTACTACTACTACTACTACTACTGCTATTACTACTACTACTACTACTACTACCACTACTACTACTACTACTACTACTACTACTACTACGACTAGTTACTAATAATACTAGTACTACTACTACTACTACTACTACTACTACTACTACGACTACTACTACTACTACTACTACTACTACGACTAATTCTACTACAACTACTACTACCACTACTGCTGCTGCTGCTACTACAACAACTACTACTACTACTAATCCTGCTACTACACTACTACTACGGAAGTGGGAAACAATTAGTGGACACTCCCCCGCTCGGGGAAGACTGCAGTCGAAGTGCAGCTCGTTCAGCCCAACGCCAACAGTGACCAGTGCGGGGGGGGGACATTGACGGATGAATGCGGCACGAATGTTCTCGAATTTCTTCCGAGGCTTGTACGACTACTACTACTACTACTACTGCTACTACTACTACTAATAATAATAATAATACCACTGCCACTACTACTACTACTACTGCTGATACCACTACTACTTCTACTACTACTTCTACTACTACTTCTACTACTACTACTACTACTACTACTACTACTACTACTCTGCACGATGACTACGACTACGACTAGCACTGCTATTGCTACTACTATACTAAGACTACTACTACTACTACTACTACTACTACTACTACTACTACTACCTTTACTACGACGACTACTACTACTACTACTACGACTACTACTACTACTACTACGAAGACGAAGGCGAAGACGAAGACGAAGACAAAAACTACACAAGCACACAAGCACCAAGCATTACTAAAACGACGAAAGCGACTACTCCTACCACCGCTCTGGCTACTTCGACGGCTACCATTATAATGGCATTACTACTACCACCACTGCTGCTACTACGACTACTGCTACTGCGGCGACTACTACCACTACTACTACTACTACTACTACTACTACTACTACTACTACTACTACTACTACGA